>NJDD01000470.1:133511-185811 GCA_002245505.1 Calephelis nemesis
TATTTATGTATTAAACTAACACACTGTAAAAGTAATATATGTTATTTGCAGTTAAAAAATATTTTTTTTCTTTATTACAATATTTATGGCAAGACTAGGTATATAAACCTTTGTCTTCAATCACTTTATCTATTTCAAAAAAAACCGCATCAAAATCCGATGCGTAGTTTTAAAGATTTAATCATAAAAAGGGACATAGGGACAAAGGAAGCGACTTTGTTTTAAACTATGTAGTGACTACTCAAGAACTACTAGTCGAATTTTGGTTTATTTTATATAAATGACCACCAAAATCTGATCGTTACTGGCCAAGTTATCGCATAATAAAACAAACATTCAATCAAATTGATAACCTCCTCCTTTTAAGAATCGGTTAAGAAGATCATAGTGAAGGAACAAATTAATTGTCACGCTTACGATTCGGTATTAAAAGTATTATTGACCTATAGTATGAGTATTCTTTAATTTTAAGAATTCGAGATCAACAAGTAGAACGGCTGTAGCGGGAGGCCTTCAAATTCAATATTTAGAAGCTCTCCAACTGGCTGTCTCAGCTAAGTTTGTTTTGTTTGACATTGACAACTAGTAATTTTAATCACTTTCTTCGTAGATTTCCATTTCACTTACATTTTAACCCTTTGAGGAAAATGTTTAATGTGCTCAGTTGTTTTGAATTGAGGCGAGGGAAAAAAACAAGGTTTATGAAAATCTATGTTCGCTAATCGCATTAATTGCAACAGAGATTTCAAAGAGATAGTGGGGCTAAAGTGCGTTTAAGACATACTCACTGGTTCGTTCATTTGAAAAAAAATGTAGGTAATCTAATGCAAATACAGATATATAATGAGATTCAAATTTAGAAACTTTTTTGTGGCCAGCATTTTTAATAGAAAAGTTTTTATTCTGTGACAGAACTTACGACCCGGAAAGTATATACCTAGGCATGCGGCTTGGTCCTGGGGTGGCGTAAAATTCTCCAAAACCGGCGTATGAAACAAGAAATGAGTATGGACGGAGCTAATGACGTCTGTAAATATTTTATATAAAACACTCAATGCTCTTAGAATACTCTGCATCGGACATGGTATGAAGATATGCACATGTGTTACGACAAAATATAAATGTAGTATAATAAATAAAACATTTTTTATCACTAAGATTAAGTTTTTATTTTCGATTGACTGATCTTCAAAACTTGATTGGAGATAAACAAACATGGCACACTTATTATATTCGAACAATGCACACTTTTCTACTTACATTATAAATGCGTTATCTATCTGTCTGTTACGCGTTTACGACTAAGCTGGATCGATTGTGACGAAGTTTGGTATGCATAATGTAGTTAAAGATTTGATTTCAAACACAAGCTACTTTCTTAAACAATTCAACCCCTAAGGGACTATAATAATAAGAGATGACAATTTGTATGAAAATCTGTACTTCCTCGACAAAGTCGCGGTAAATACTAGTACATAATAAAATTACATTTATATGATCATTTCCTGTATACATAATAATATACCTCTCTCTGGCTGGTTGTTCATAAGAGGTGATCATAGCCTAAAACGGTCACCAAAAACTGGTAAAGTGTTCTGCAACAACTTCCCTGGCTTGGACTTCACTGTCCTATTTTTTGTCTTCAATTTCAGTGTTCGGTACTGTCATGTTTCAGTCCACAGGGAAGGAAATCACATCTTCCAAAACCGCTCAGTTACAGGGCAGTGGCGTAGGTACTTGACATCTATGGTGTCTGTAGGCCAAGGTTGTCTCTGGCCATCAGGATAGTCATCTGAAATGTAAAAATAAACAATATAACCACGTGTTGGTTCGGGCTCCTTTGCTGAATAGACCATCTGCCTTCCTACCAGGCAGCTCGGAAAAGGCGAGCATGGGACATCTGACTAGGTGGTAGAGTTTCGCAGCGATTCGCCCCGATTGGTACCACCGCCTTACCTATTCCTGCCGCCATAACATCAATGACTGCTGTTGACATGTTCCGGTTCGGAGGGTAACATAGCCGGTAAACTTACTTTTGCTCAAGGCCTAAGACCCCACTCTCAGTTTGGCAAAGCACCATTACCATTTTTGTTGTCGCTAGGCGGCGTGAATTTCTTACCATCATCCGTCTGCTTGTTTGCCTTCCAATATCATAAATAAATGATGTGAAGTGGTAATTCCAAGATACTTATTACTTAAACCGCTTACTAAGTGCGCCATATCTTTTAATATTGGGATTCCCAATCTTTTATATTGATTAATCAATAATAATCCTATAAATCGATTATGATTAAAATACTATCTGGATAAAGACTGATGTTAATCTTATCTACAATTACAGTATTATTAGAAATTGTGTGTTATATTCCCTAGATTATATTTTGTATTGAAACCTGACACATAGAAAATGATAGTATATTTCAATATTAAAAAAATATTTTTTATGGCAAAAAACAGACAGATTTCCTGATGGCAATAAATTCACGCCGCCTAGAAACACCAAAGGTGGTAATGATGCGTTGCCAACCTGAGGTTGGGATCTTAGACCTCGGGCAAAAGTAAGTTTACCGGAACAGGAATAAGTCGCTGCGATACTCTACCGCCTAGTTATTTGAGAAAATTTGTAAAAACAAGTTTATAATTAATGAATGTATTAACATGTTTAATCAGATAAAAGATAATTAAAAGATTTATAAAACCTAAGGCTCAATAGATTCTATTTGCACTATTTTTAATAAGGTAAGATACATAAATACATATATATCTTCACTACAAATCCCTTACAGGTTAGGCAGAAAGCATCGAATGCCAAATCTCACGATCCTGACGACCTGTATGGCTTCTTCCACATTCATTACCGTTTCCATACAAACACGCCGGTTTCGGAGACTCTTGACACCATCCTCGGATAACATTCGAGCAATTTGACAGTGGAATGTCAACCTAGGTCTCCCCGGGTGTCTCTATCTATCTACATTCGCATTACATATCTGCTTTGTCATTCTTATAAAAGATTAATTGATAATCTGCTTTAAAAATACTTCTATAACAAAATATTTACGAGATGTTGCTGCAAGTTGCCTAAATAGAGTCAAATAGAGAAAAGTATAGGTTTTGGAGACTCTTGATTTAAGGTAAGATAATTGTATATTTGTATTTTTTGTCTAAATTCAGAATTCAGAGAAAAGAATCTAAAATTCAGAAATTTGCTTATAATATTTATACTTTTAGGTTAGCTAAAACCTATTTACCAAATAAGTTTGGCTTTCTAGGTATTTCAATTACAATTTTCAATAATTTTTTTTATAGTTTTTAAAGTCTTCAAATTTTGTGAAGTAAGCCTAGTAATATTATTATTATAAAAAAACGAAGGGTTGCCCTTCGGGAGTGCCGGCAGAAGTGAAAACTTGAATATTAACGTTGTGCATTTTTGATATTTTGGAGTGGTTAGGGAATAATTTTGCACGAATTGCTTTAATTATCAGCATGAAAGTACTATCATTTATGTAGTAGAATACAATGCTCATTTATTGCGCTATCGTACACAAACATGACAACGCGAACATTCGTGCAAACGCCGCTACAGAAGTTTTCACTTCAAAAATACACCTTCTACATTTCAAGCGTAAAAACCGCAGTACAAAAACTTGGTAGCATAAATATTACAAAAATTTTATCTTCTATATTTTTTGATATTACGAACATTCTTATCATTTAGATACGAAAAAAAAAGATATTTCAAGTGTAAAAACCGCAGGCCAAATTTATCTCATGGGCTTGACGCATGACTGACCATAATAGGTTTACAAAATGCAATATCCGAAGCCAATTACACGTCAATATTGTAATTTATTCGTGTGTAAACAGCCGTAATTACTAACACCACGGCTGGTTACAAAAAACTACGCAAAAAAATCCCCTCTCCATATTACATTTTTTTGCTCGCCAATCTCCGCTTTGACAATGATGATGTTGGAGTTAGTCATTTGTATTTTAAGATGAGTTCGTTGTTTAAATTTAGGATTTGATTGTATTTAAATTTTGTAATTCACATCGCTATAAAAGATACAATTCAGTTTTCAATTTCAAAATCCTTAACTTATGTATGTAATGTTAAAAGCAATGGGCATTTTATATATCGTCAAAATCAATACTCATAAAATAATAGGTATGTCCTGACTGACTGATTCATCATCACCGAGCAAAAAAAATAAGAGAGACATGAAATTTTGTGAGTAGTTTCTTTTTATTGAATAAACACATACCTACTAAGGACGAAATTTTGGAAATTCATCCTTTAAGGGGTAGGGGTAAATAGGAGTTGAAAGTTTGTATGGAAGACAGTTATTTTTTAATTTAGATACATAAAAGTTTATTTTTGCACCGATTTTTAAAAATGAGTAAATACGTATTTAAGCGTTTCTGGAAATTCGAACCTTAAGGGGGTGAAACAGGGCTTACATTTTTTATGAAAGTACTTACTAATTGGCTATAATCAATAAATATATTAACTGTCAAGCGAGTAAAGCCGCAGGTAACAGGTAGTTGATTTATAAAAATAAAACAAATAATATCAGTTTGGAAAATAATAATCCCAATAATAATAATATTTATAGTACCAACTGTGCTCTTGCTTTAATAAAACATTAAGCAAATAACATGCAAATTCAATTTGCTAGGCATCAGATATGTTTTTTAATAGACTAATGCCCGGTTCCTATATTCAAAAAACGAGTCGTTTTGATTACGGAAGGTAGTATTTTGTACGCTTTGTAAGATTACTAACAACGGTTGCTCGTTTCCGACTATTGATTCTAAACATTTTTTGAAAATATTGGTAACGCTCCGTTACTTTTGAACAAACTACGAATGGTTTAGCTGACGGACTACGATTCGTTGATTATAGGAACCGGGAATAAATTACCATGTTATGTAATATTTTATGTTTCGTCCTATGTAGGTATGTGTTTGAATTGAATAAAATATAGTTTAAAAAAACTAAAAAACACGCTTTTCAAACACATCAAAAGCTAACGAACGAACTAACAGTAACAGAATGTTATAACAGTCATAAGCTGTTAGCCCTTACGTAGAGGATACGTAAGGAAATTGTTAAATCCTGGCGCTCCTGATTAGGATAATGGGATAAACTTACTATATTACTCTATTGGCACCAGTTCTTAATAAGTGTACAAAGTTTGAATGAAATCGGTTCGCGGGAAGTGGGAGAAAAACGGGTGTGAGTTACATACATACATACAAACATACATACATACAAACATACAAGTGAAGCTAATAAAAAGCGTGTAAAAAAAGCGTCAAAAGTTTGTAAGCATTAGTAAAGTGCAATCTATTTCTATTTATCCATTTACGTCAGCACAATCACTAACAAGAACACGAAATAGGATGTTACAATATATCTTGAAGAGGTAACGAGGAATAGTCTGTCATTGTTAGGAGCGGATGCGGTCTGATCAAAGCCAAAACCCGGCACCGAGCACCGACACGAAATTACTGTTTACAAATGAATAAAAAAACTTGACAACACGCACACCGGCCTGTCATTACTTCAATGGGCCTTTTTGCTTCTAGAATCGAGGTCCTTTTGTTGAATGATCATGTTTTATGATTTTAAAATGAAATAAAAAGTCAGACAGCTTATGGGTTCTAAATTTAATGCGGCGCCTAGCGCGTCATAACATTTAATATTTGTTATTGTGAAGTTATTTTTTAACCTACTTGGAAAAGGCGGATGTTATTTGTAAATTCGATATTATTTTTTGTTACGTCATTACTCTCCCGACAACGGCCAAATTTTGTTGGTTTTTTGGAGCGGATAATCATGATTCCAAGGTGTAATTTTTTTTTTCAGATCCTTCAAGTACTTTACGAGTAACACGTAGGTATAACTTATTCTACATATGTAGGTATATAAAAATTAAGTAATCCCTAAGTTAATTAACTAATCGTGCCCGGTTGGCGATAGGCTTGCCACCTATCACATTAAGGGACTTAGTATCTTCGGCTAGTCATGGGTGCCCTGGTTGTGCCTCTGCCTACCTCTTCGGGGATATGGGCGTGAAGATACTTTTTTTTAAGTAATCCCTATTTGGCGTGGTTATCGTGTCACAGCACGTTGATGAGAAAAAGGTGTTCGTTATTGTCAGGAGCAAGTTCTCACCAAAAAACCAGGAACATCACAGAGAAAATGGAAAAACCATTTTTTATTTCATACAAACTGTTTGTAGCAGAAATGTCGAAAAAAAATACGAAGTTCACCCGATCGGCTAATCACTACATAGTATAAAACAAAGTCGCTTCCTCTGTCTCCATGTCCCTTTGTATGCTTAAATCTTTAAAACTACGAAACGGATTGTGATGTGTTTTTTTTAATCGATAAAGTGATTGAAGAGGAAGGTTTATAAGAAAGAAAGAAATTTACGGATTATGTGTGTTAAAAAGTTGTTACAGAATACTTATTCGTACCAACATATTCTACCACATTGTGGTGTGCAAATACCTAACTCAATTAAATGTATTTTAGTTTTTATTTTCGTTATTTTTATATTTTTACACATAAATTCTTTACTAGGCTAGCACTTACTAATTTAAGTAAAATTTATAACGATCGAGTTTTACCCTATCTACCATACACTACCACCGTTTCCAAACCTAGCCAGTCAGGAGAAGAAACGGCGAAACAAATGTATGTATAAAAAACGAAAATCTATGTATATTTCATAACCCAGTGTAGCCGGTGCGGGCCGGTAGTAGTGAATAAATTTAAATACCTTGACGATGATGATTTTAAAATAAAAGAGTAGGTACCTATTATCAAATCGCGAAATAATAATAAAATCATTGATATTGCGCTTAAATTCAATATTATTTATCACTAGCTATTCCCGCGAACTTTGTTCCGCCCGTTCAGTTTGTATGGGGAAAATTAAAAATGTTATTTTTCCGAGTTTCCTCATAATCGAACAGGATAATATGTATCCTATGTGTTTCTCCTGGTTCTAAGCTACCTCCACACCAATTTTCAGCCTAATCGGTTGAGCCGTTCTTGAGTTATAAATAGTGTAACTAACACCACTTTCTTTTATAAATATAGATTTTGACTATTATTTAATATTTTGTCTATTATTTAACAAACCGTTACCATTTACCGTACAGATAACAGAAATCCAGGCTCTGCTTCTTGATCGAGTTTACACTGTTCATAAAAAAATACATAGATTAAGATTAGTCCATCGTAAATTAATGTTTATCATTTAATGATAATTAGATTTTATGTAAAAGGGACTACGTGCCTATGAAGTATAGGTATGGTGACAAGAATACGAAATTGTTATTGTTCAGTATTTTTTCCAAAAACTTCTATAATAAAGACGTTATTTTTCACTCAGTTTCTTACAAGTTCCATTGCTTTACATAATAAGAGATACATGATATATCTTTAAATCAAATACCTTACGAGGTAGGCAGAGTATCGAGTGTTAAATCTCTAGATCCTTGCAGAACTCTCTGGGTTCATTACCCTTTTCATGCAAACATTCATCACCCTTTTCATACAAACATTCAACACCCTTTTCATACAAACATTCATTACCCTTTTCATACAAACATACCGATTTCGGAGACTCTTGACACCACCCTCGAATATCTAGGTATACCCGAGTAACTTGATTTTTTTAGTTTATTTTTTTATGATATTGGAAGGCAAACAAGCAAACGGATTTCCTGATGGTAAGAAATTCACGCCACCTAGAGACACCAACGGTGGTAATGGTGCGTTGCCAACCTGAGGCCCGGATGTTAGGCCTCGAGCAAAATCAAGTTTACCTTACCCTCCAAACTGCAACACGTCATGACGTTATGGTGGCAGTAATAAATAAGGCGGTGGTACAAATCCTGGTGTGTCGCTGCGAAACTCTACCACCTAGTCAGATGTCACGGTATTAGTGATAGTAAGCTTATGCTCGCCTTTTACGAGCTGCCTGGCAGGAAGGCAGATGGTCTATTCTGTAAAGGAGCCCGTACCAACACGGGGAATATCAATCTAGGTCTCCCCTTGTACCTACATCATCACCATTCGTATCTGCTTTATTACTCATATAAGAGATTAATTAATAATCTATTTTAAAAAATACTTATATAATAAAAAAATGTTAAGATGCGAGTTGCCTGAATAGAGTCAAGTAGAGAAAAAAATAGAGTTAAAAATACAACAGTTTTCCCTTAGCTTACAAGGAAACATTGAATAAAACATACTAAAAACATTAGTTACTGCTCAAGTATTAACCGCCTTGGCAACTGATTTGCCTTTAACATAGAGCTTGTCAAAAATGGTTACGCGTAAAAACCAGGGCTCTTTACAAGACCAATAAATAACAGGTGAGGCGAAATAAATATCGTCGGTGCTGTCTGTATTTATAGCCGCAATAAACACAAGGCAAGCTTTTGTAAAACGCCGCCCGTTGTAAATAATTTCACTGTGAACCATTCGGCTCGTAACACTTGTTTGTTGGGCCCTGAAATCAGCTGTTTTGTATTTCACGCTTCTAAATGTTATACTACTTTTCTCTCTTCTATTATTGCAACATGTAGGTATCTACACATTCCTTGGTAGAATACAATAAGCACAACTCAAATACCAACATATATTTATAAGAACATAAATAAACAAATGATTCTACTTCAATTTCATGTTTTGAAGTATACCATACCATGCAAAATAATGGATTTCCGCAAAGTAACGTCTGAATTAATAAAATAAAAAAAAATCTTGCAATTAATCGAAGATATTTATATCATTACTAGTGTCTTATGAATAATCTTATTATCAACTAGTAACTTTATAAAACAAAATAACAATTTCGAGTGGGGGAGTGAGTTTGCGATATTGACTCATCCAAACTAATTCTCGTTCAAATCGTTCGTTTACGATAAACAAAATCCATTTTTCTTTGACTTTTCACCGTCTTGTCCTAAAATTAAAAGGGTATATTTTACCACTTTGGAAGTGTCTATCTTTTTAACTATTTACTGTGAGAAAATTGGTCATAGAAGCTGTAATGTCGTTTTTAAAGACCTATTTATGTACGAGTATATACGTATCGGATGTACGGAGTAGATAAAAAATATTTTAGAGTTTTACTTTCGCTAGTGGTATAGTGTTGTGCTGTTTGGGTCAGGCCATCTTCGGTCTTACCTTTTCTTGTCGCCATTATGGAAGTATAGGCAAGCTAGTAGACTTACACAATTGGCATAACATTATTTCCACAAGCCATCGGTAGTATTTGCGGTATCTACATATAATAAGGTCACGTCTATTTTTATACTTAAATACGTTTGCATAAGAACGGGGGACAAACGGATATGTCAAACCTAAACGGAATCTATTTTTGATATTCGGCTACGGAACCTCAAAATGCCTTATATTTTCTTTATATGAAAAACAGTGAATGTTTAGTGGCCCTACAGTATTTGAAGCCAAGAAATACATAACGATCACGACGTCTGTAATAAGGCTAAAAACATTATTACTCAATGGTTAAAACATTGTTAAAACAATATTGTCCTGAAGTAAATGTCTGTTATTTTATCTTCATTTAAATATGAATGAAAAGCCAGTGTCACTGATTGTGAAATTTAAATTTCTCCAAAACATATTTATTAACATTTAGTACATGATATTAAAATATGTAGTTTTTATCGCTAATGAAAAAAAAAAATTAAATTTTTATGGTATCAGAAGTTATCTTGTAGAACAACGGATTTTCTGATGGGAGAACCAAAAAAAACTTTCTTTAGGGACTACGAAGACAATAACGAAGCGTTGTCAATATGAAGCTGGGTTGTTATGGCTCATGGGTAAACAAAAAATTACCTTAAGCCAGCGCAAAATCTGGCTTGATTGAAAGAGAAGCCGTCGCCTACAGATACCAAAAATGTTGCTGGTGCGTTGCTTTGTTACAACCAGGATCTCAATCCACCTCTGTAAATTTAGCGGCTACGCTACCTTCCAGCACGGAACATGGCAACGGCGAGCTCTGTCGCTATCTATGGGACCTTTATTATCACAACGAACGCACTGTACTCCACCATCTAGTAAGTTAAAATCTAATATACAAAAGTAACAGGTTTTATTTATATAAATGAGTTTAAATTCTATAGGCCCATTTACCATTGCGAATTTTATTGCATATAAAATTTATGACCCTTTTGTCATTTGGACTTTTGTATTGATAAATTGCAAAGAATTGTTTGTTATCTTAACCTTTTCACGTAGCTAATAAATCAAAATAAATTTCGCAACTTTTGAGATTTGCCGACAAATAACAATAGCCTGTCCATATTTTTAATGACAACAGGCTTAGTTTTGCTAGTCATTAAGTTATTTTCCTTTTAAAATATGCCAGTTGCCCTTGCCTTTATTGAGATAGTGACTTTTTTATTATGATAATGGAAGGCAAATAAGCAGATGGATTTCCTAATGGTAAGAAATTCATGCCGCTTAGAGACGACAAGCGTGGTAATGGTGCGTTGCCAACCAGAGGCTGGGATGTTAGGTCTCGAGTAAAAGTAAGTGTACCGGCTACCTTACCTTTCGAACAGGAACACGTCAACGGCAAGCATTCAAGCAATCAAGGTAGGAATAGGTAAGGTGGTGGTACCAATTCGGGCGACCGGCTGCAAAACTTTACCACCTTGTAGGATGTCACGGTGTTAGTGACGGTAAGCCTATGCTCGCCTTCTACTGCCTGGCATCTGATGATATATTCTGCAGAGGAGCCTGGATCAACACGGGTTAGTGATGGGAAAGTAAGGTTTTCTCTATCCCGAAATAAAAGTTATTCTTAACCCCGGCTATAAGCTTGTGCCTCTGTCTACCTTTTCGGGAATATGGGCGTGAAGATACTTGTAACTCAAGACAGATAAAAGATTGACAAAGCAGATATACAATGAGAATGTGGATGGATGTTATAGGTGCTTGTGGAGACCAAGGTTGAATTTCCAAAAACAGATCGCTAGGATATTTTCTGAGTTGGATATTGTCTGTGGTGCTGTCAAGAGCCCCGGAAATCGTCGTATTTGTATGAAAGGGTAATGAAAGTGAATGAAGCTAGGCAGGTCTGCCAGGATCGTTTGATCAAGGTTCAGCTCGATACTCTCTGCCTACCTCGTAAGAGACTTCTCGTGAGGGTATGGATATATGTACTTGTAACTCAATGTACTAATTTTAGCTATATTTGGCTTGTTTGATTTTGATATTTTAGTTTCCTCTATAAAAACATTTCAAACTAAGAAAAAATAACATTGCACGGGAAGGATGAAACTGAATTAGAAACAGTTAGCTAAAAATAAAGCAGTATTAAAAATGTGTGTCATAAAATGTAAGATTTTGATTCAGACTTGATTTCAAATTTTATTAATTCATATTAAATAATTAAAAAAGAGCCGTAGCTAACTGCTACTGAACATTTAAAACACTTGTTTTTCAAGTGGATTTCCAGTTAAACCTACATTTTCAGTTTTATCAAAGACCTGCCCCAGCTACTTGAATAATTGAACTAGGTCATTTTTTAAAATATCACGTATTTAGTTTGAGTGATGTACGAATTTTATAGCTGACTTTCAAAAAGGACTTTACTATTAAAAAAGGAGGATACTCTCCGTATTTAAAAATATTTATTTTTTTTATTTGAAAGAGTTAATATCCGAGCTATGCCATTTCCATGCTATTCCCATTGCCACCAATACTGGATCTGATAATGGAATCCAAAGTATACCGAGAAAAATACATTTTTTTTGAAAACGAAGTCGGTTATTTGTAGTTTTGCTGTTATTAAACTATGTATTACATATTATACAAGAATTTAAGAGCAGATGAAGTGCAAAAACTGACTTCAATTGTCCAAATAAAATAATTTAATTTGCAATTTTCCGCCAAAGAAAATTGCAATTCATTCAAAATGCATTCTTTGGCGGAAAATTACAAATTGAATAATTTGATTTGGATTTAAGTATGGATTTCCTCAAAGTACGCCTACTTTTATCAATCGACTTTAATTGTATTAGCACCTAGTTGCAATTTGTTCATTTTTTTTAAATGGGTAGGATTGAGATTATTTTATGTAAATTTATTCAAAATAAGATGACCAGTTTCTAAGTTGTTTTTTTTTTGAATGACTTATGTGTTGCCAACATCGCGATTTTTACAACTTCACCGGGCTTTACCTTCTAAGTTGTACCTACTTAATAAGGCATTGGTTTTCTTATACCTCAACGATGAACGTTGCCTGAAAATTGAGGTTTACTTAAGAATGAGGAACCCCCAAAATTTAATATTATTTTTCATTTTTGTGTGAAAACCTTCATTTGGTTGACAGAAACTAAGTGGTAGAGTTTCGCAGCGACTCACCCGGATTGGTACCACCGCCTTACCTATTCCTGCCGCCATAACGTCATGACGTGTTACGGTTCGGAGGGTAAGGTAGCCGGTAAACTTACTATTGCTCGAGGCCTAACCTCCCGGCCTCGGCTGGATTGGCAACGCACCATTGCCATCTTTGGTGTCTCTATGCGGCGAGAATTTCTTATCATCAGGAAACCCGTCTGCTTGTTTGCCTTCCAATATCATAAAAAAACTTCACTCACGAAATTTCAACAGCATAGTTCTCAAAGTTTCAGAAATAAAAGGTTGTGACATTCGGACGGACACACAAACAGACATGACGAATCTAAAAGGGTTTCATTTTGAGTATTTGGCTACGGAACCCTAAAACAGAATAACCAAAATCTGTTCCTTATGTTTCCAGTAACAGCTGAATTTATAACCTTATTTTTGGAGTAGGTTAAAAAATTAAATCTTAAAAACCAAGTCTACCTATCACCATAACTAGTTCCACAGTTGATCTGTCATGACAATCATTTTCATTTCACCATTAAAATACCACACAATACTTTTTCACATGAACAAAACCCTGGGATACAAAAAATACTATCACGTTATAGCTCTAAAGAGGTAATACATTATACTTATCTTTTCATCGTGTCTTCCCGCCTATTAATAATGCCATACATAATAAAGCTGAAAAATGATATTGTCATAACAATAAAAACCAGAAGCTTTCGAATGAATCTCATAAACAAACACGCATATTGTAAATACCACATTACGCGTCTCTTTATAAGTCGGGCTACACAAATTGGAATGTAACACCATTGAATAAAAACTATTTTTAAATACAACTACTAATAAAAGTTTACCTATGACATTTATATCCTTCAAAAGATAATAGACTTTATTTTATAGAAGTTAAGGTCTAAGTTTGTGTTGAGTGTTTTTGTAATATGATAGGATCACAAAAACATACAAATTATAGGACCTTAGTACACACACGTTTTCTCGAAAACGTTTTTACGTCGCAACCCTTTTTGTTTTTTGCGTCGCCTTTATAACGCGAAGGTTTTATGTTTCGATGGAACTGCTAATTATTTGTTTATTTAAAAAGTAGGTACCATTTTGGTAGGTTGGTTATCGTGTAGGGTAAAGGCCTAACTTTTTTATAAACAAAAATAAACGAACACTATTCATAAGATAATGTAACGCCGACATTCACAATGTTTAATTGTTTTCTCTCGGGCGTGGAATAAAAGAAAACGCGGAAACTTTCAAAGACAAGCATTTTTAAAAAATACGACAAAGCGTTAAAGAAAGAAATAAAGAAAATATATTTATTTACGAAACATGCGTATTGAAGTTGTCCCAAAATTATTTAAGCTTTCCAAAATATTCTACCACATTGTGGTGTGCAAACATTTTAATATTTATAAAAGTAATTATTACTTACTTAATTATGTATACAATATTTTACTGTTCATACAAAAATTAGTTATATATTTATTACAATTTGAATTATAAATTACAAACAATTTTAAAATGTAAATAAACTTATCCCTGTCTGCCGTAAACTATCAAAAGTGCCTAAAGCAAAAAATATGGTCAAATAAAGTGACAAGCTCCTTTAGGTCGATGAAGACTTAAAATAAACTCGTAGTGTTTCGTATACTCTTCCTTAACTAATAAAACTTAATGAATTGAAACTGTTTTTACATATCCCATTGTTTTTGATAATATTCGTTCTCGATTTTAATGATTTTTCAAACACAGTTTTTTTTTTTAATAATGCTAGGCTAAGGGGCCGATATTTTAAAGCCGCTTGTCTATTTCATCTCTTTCCGGATTAGCACCATGACGACTTGAACGAAACCAGTTTCCTATTAGGCACATAATAAGCCCAATTGTGTTTAAACCTGTAGACGCTCCTTTATATTTTTTTGAATGAATTATAAATACATTTTCTAGCTCAGCGGTTACTTATTCAAGCATAGTAATCATCTAACCCTTTACATTACTGTGCCCTGTATTATATTAGCTCATATGCATATAAATAAACTTTGCCCTATCATAAAAATAGCGATAAATACAATTTACACGTCCCCTCTATTAAGGTAGTTTAAACATATTCAAACTTTATTCCTCTTTACGTCTTTTGAAATAAGGATTATTATTGCGTCTTCTTATTTAGCAATAACGATATCGTACATGTTTTGGTGTCGAATAAAAAATGTTAAAGGTTATGGGATATTTTCATTTGGGGAGGTTTTACGTCGGGTCGAAATATTCTAACAGCAGATACGCTTGTTGAATTTAAAATAATCCCTTTAAATTTTTACCTTTTTATTAAAATGCTATTTGTTAAACGTGACTACGATCTTCTAGGTTTTTCTTTTGGTCGTTTAGAGCGAAGTAACCCACTGATTATAAATACTTATTGATTTTTTAATTAACGCACTGTAAAGTTTTAAATGAGTTTTTCCCGTGTTGGTCCGGGCTCCTTTGTAGAATAGACCATCTGCCTTCCTACCAGGCAGCTCGTAAAAGGCAAGCATAGGCTCTCCGTCACTAACACCGTGATATCTTACTAGGTGGTAGAGTCTCGCAGCGACTCGCCCGGATTGGTACCACCGCCTTACCTATTCCTGCCGCCATAACGTCAATGCCTGCTGTTGACGTGTTCCAGTTGGAGGGTAAGGTAGCCGGTAAACTGACTTTTGCTCGATGCCTTACATCTCGGCCTCAGGTTGGCAACGCACCATTACCACCTTTGGTGTCTCTAGGCGACGTGAATTTCTTACCATCAGAAAATCCGTCTGCTTGTTTGCCTTCAAATTTTATAAAAAAAAGTCAGTTTCAAAAATAAATTGATTTGTAAAACCAATGCCAATACTACAGTTATATTATTACAACATCGATGGCTATTACGTTTTCTTTCTCTTGAGTATTATTATAGGTATAGTTAAAAAGTAACTGTGGAGAGAGTATTATGAGTATAGTTAATAAGTGACAGTGGAGATATAAATGGTTTATTTCATAAAATGTTTTTTTAAAGATAATGGATTGTAACAAATACACATAAATATTTAAATTTTATACGAAGAAAGAACTCTACCTCAGACTGCGATCAGACCCGTAAAGTTAATCTCTATTTTTTAAGAAATATATCTCAAGCAACCTACCTATTTTACTAATACACTACTTACGTTCCTCCATTCTTAGAAACGGAGTACGATAATGACGAGAATTAATGTTATTGTGGAGAAGTTGAAATGAGTTTCTTACCTTTGAAACTGGGTTTAACCACAGATTATAGGGCAATATTTTGTGGTTTTAAAATGCGATTTTTCACTTGTAGGAAAGTTACAGGTATCCAAATGTAGATAGATTTTTTCCAGCTACCACAAACTCATAATCATATTTTAATGTCAGAGTCCAACCATTCATTTCAACAATAAATTACTTGCATATAAACATATTTCATTTCGCTCTTATCATACAAAATCTAAATAAATAAACGTCAGTATGTTAATCACCAAAAATATAATAAGTAATAGTTATTTGAATGTCATGTCTATTCATTATAATAGGATAGTGGAATGTTTTATGTTGAATATGTAATTTTTTTAAATAAGTTTTTTAAAGGCATAAATAATACTAATTAGCACTTTTGCTATCGTCAATTTTTATCTTATCATAAATGCTAAAATAAATAGTAACTCTAAAATTAATAAACATTAATTAATATGCGTATTCTTAACTAAGTAATTCTGTATTTTCTTAATTTTTTCGATATTTTTTACCAACTTTGCCCCGTTAGATTCGTTACCTATCACATTGTGGGACAAATTATTTTATTATCTACGGATAATTGTGTCAGGTGATCGGGGCGGCCTACCACTTTGACGATATGGGCGTGAAATTACTTTTTAAACATACATTATGTCCGGCTGTCCGGTAATATGGGGCAAGTCGAATGCCGTGAAGAGTACAAAAAACTGTGAAATTGTTATCAGAGCACACGTAGAGCTGTGTTCCTTACTCTACGTATTCCAATGTTAACTGGCCTAATTTTAAAAACTCCCCATATTTTACCGGACTTCTAGGATCATAGGCTACCAGGCAGATTATAAAAGGTAAGTAGCATGCGCTTAGTTTTCATTGATATCGTAATTGCTTTACTTATTCCTCAAGCTAAAATATCAGTGGAAGCCGATGAAGTTTTCATTTGCTTTACTCGGAGGGTGGAGTACCTATTTATCAGATTTACTTGTGCTTGAAATTTACCATCTTATTAGCGGGTTGGCAACGCACCTTACGCACGACGTGCATATTTCTTGCAATCACGAAACCCGCCACATATAACTTTACATGCCTATAAATCTCTACACATATTACGTATAATAAAAATAAATGGGAGTGTTTATTTGTAATATTAAAATAATCGTTTTTTTATTACATGCTTAATTATGAAAATGCATTTAGCACAGGTACCGAAATAGTTTGTTTTACAGTTTTTTGTTGTGTATGTCCATCTGTTTGTTCCAGCTAATCTCTGAAACGGCTGTACTGATTTTGACGGAATTTTCATTAGATGAGGTAGTCAGGAGAAATCTAGATTTCTGTTAGTATAAACTATTTTGTTAAAGTCCACACACGCGAAGTCGCGGCACAGCTATTCAGTCATATTGTTGATTACCGGTAGAGGACATTGACTTATTTCTTTCTACCTAATACAGACAGTTGATATTTTTAACAAAAACCTGATGTAATTTCCAAATCTCGCTAACTCACTCTAATTTACTAGCATCTCTTTCTTTTTGACTTTGTTATTTACATCACAGGAATCTCCAAAAGAGAGGCCGGTAAGTTAGAGAGTCAGCAATCTTTAGAAATCAGTTCTTTGTTAAGAGTGTTACTTCCGGAAGTATTTCAGCTCTTTGGTAAATCCATGCAACGTTTCGTAAAAATACAATAACTCATAGAGCTGTCACAAA
The DNA here is from genome assembly GCA_002245505.1 of Calephelis nemesis. Taxonomy (NCBI): domain Eukaryota; kingdom Metazoa; phylum Arthropoda; class Insecta; order Lepidoptera; family Riodinidae; genus Calephelis; species Calephelis nemesis. The sequence continues at coordinate 150,915 of NJDD01000470.1, forward strand.
TATAATAAGTCAATATGATATTTTCACTCACAGATGGCCTTGTTTCTAAATCAAATACACACAGTCGTAAATTTCGACACATTACATATATTTAAATATTATCCTACAAACAGTGTTGTCACAAAAAATATTTGTTTTGACTTATACAGATAAAAATTTAATTGCCTTGATGTGATTAATATGTTTGCTTAAAACTTGTGTTATTTGAGTGTTTGTACAGAGACGTGGGTATATGTGGGTGTGATAACGTTGTATAAATATAAAATCATGTATTTAAGAAAGGATTTGAGAGAGAAAACATGACGAGACGCACCGCGAATGGTCTTTCATTAGTGAGTTACATCATTGCTTGTGGCATTGACGTAAAAATACAAATACACACAGACACAGACGCACACGTTACTAACTTATCTATGTATAAATAGGTTAAGCAAAAACTTTGGACCCCTTTTAACGAAAATTGCGCTTTCGGAGGAGCATAAAATTTGGCACACTTAAAGTTTATGTGTGGGAGAAGTGCAGAATGCTAATATTTTTCAATAATAATACTTATAAAGTATAATAGTATAGTTATAACAAATATATTGATGATAACGATAAAAGATCACAGATGGCGCACCATACAGTTTGGAAACAAAGTAAGTCTTGAGAAATGAAGATGGCGTTCTTATTAACAAGATATTAAAATTTATTATTCTCGAAATTTGACCAACGGACGACTATTAGTAAAACTGAATTTCACAAGGTATAGTAGATACTTCAGTTTCAGTTTATTTTAGCTTTAGGAACGCACCCATAACATAATTTTAAATACGTAAAGTCGACTAGCCGAAGGGCTAACGTCCGTACTCAGGTGCGTTAATTAACATTTAATCTATTATTAAGCCACAATGTCGCATAAAAAATGTAGTCCTAATGACCAATTTACAGATAACTAAAGTACATACATACATACATATATTCACGTAAAGTCCCATACGGGGTAGGCAGAGAGTATCGAATGCCAGACCTCACGATCCTGACAAACCTTTCTGGCTTCCGTCACATTCATTAACCCTTTTCATACAAACACGCCGGGTTCGGGGACTCCTAATACCACCCTCGAATAATATCCTAGTTATCTGATCGTGAAATGTCAACCTTGGTCTCCCGGGTACCTACATCTATCCACACTTGCATTGTATACCTGCTTTATCAATCATCTGTCATTCTTTCCACATGATCGAACCAGCGGAGCATGCCCTTCCGCATTTTAACACCAACACTTTCTTTCAATCCCACTCTTTCTCGGATCTCACTGCTACGAATGCAGTTAGCGAGCGTTACGCCACAGATTTTCCGTAGCGCTCTCATTTCGATCGGATTTATCCTACTATCATGCTTTTTTTGTCATACCTGACTCTCGCTTCCATACAATAACGTTGGGATAAGCACGTTAATAATCCTAGGTCTGGCCGCGCAGTTTTTTTTTTGAAACAAACATTGTAAAGAAATTGCCTGATGTCCTTTGTTTTTATCAGAATAAAAACAAAATTGTTCGGGCTTGGATATTTGCCTTGTTGGCGATAAGTTTGCAATTTGTTACTTGTTATTATTATTATTATTATTATTAGTTATGAGATATCAGGCAGGACGAAATTCTTAGGATAAGCTAGTTTAGAATAAGATTTAGAAAAGTAGTAAAACAACAATTTAATTTTTCCCATACAAAATGCAAACTGTTCTGAGCTATCAGGAAAAACAAAGTTCATTAAAGTCAGCTAGTAATTAATAATCTAGCATTAAATAATCAATTACTTAATTATCTTATCTGCAAATTTAATAAAGGACAATTGCTCGGAAACAAATACATGAAAATATATAAAAGAGATATATTTTATTCGTAAATCACTCTTCCGGGAAAATAAGGAAGTTGGTTAGTTTCTTCCGCTCTCATCGTAGCTTAAAAGATTTACTAATTTCCACAAAATGTTCTTGAGTATTTGTGCTTGCGTTAATAAATCCAAATGTTATAGCTGTTTAAAGCTTTTTAAGCAACTGTTGTTGCAGAGTACAATTCATTATGAACAATACAATTGTTATTGTCAAACATAGTTTTACGTATGTTCGTGTGTACATACCCAAAAAGTTCAACACAGGAATTAAATCGTGGACAGCTCTAATGGCCAGAGCATTCGTCAGCGAGATTCAAAAGGGCACGGTACAAATCGTTCATAAAAGTGAAAATGTTTTTTTTTTAAATTGAGATAATTCTAAAATATCTTCAAGCCAGTTTCCCGAAAGAGGCATAACTAAAACGGACAAGACTAGCTAAAGAATAAAAACCGTAACAGTCGTATTCAGACACATCAACATTTGAATCTAGCACGTTGTCAATTTAAGTTTAGGGAATGTCGATTTAATGGCTGATTTAAAGACAATTCCGCGACCTAGAAATCAAACCAGGCACTTCAGGGAGTCAAGTCCAACACCTAAGCACTAAGTCACAGAGGAGATAATTCTACGTGTTCAAAACTAAAATTGATGACCGGTGGTTGTACTCGAATTCAGAGTTTCTCAAGCTCCGAGCATTTTTGCACGTCTCTGAACGTCATATTACAAAATGCGAAGCTCTAATTTTTTTAGCTAAAAACTTTACTACAAAAATGTGTTTAGTTTTTTTACGTGCATAGCGCTCATGTGCACTAGTATGCATCATCGGGCTAAAAAGTACGGATAGAGTAATTATTAAATAACAAAAGGATCTGGACTTTGAGATCTTAGCATTACCAAGATTCTGCACTACTATAACTAAAAACATTATGAATTCTTTCATCTGAAAGATCCAGTTGTCCTAGGCGCAAAGTGCCTTAAGATACTTTACTAAGTATTTTCCACTAAAGCTGAATACAGTTTCTGTACTTGCATAGCGTTGACTTTGTGCATTAACATATATCATCAGGCAATGAATACACTTATAGAGCAAATTTGTTCACCTTTTTCGTTGTCTCGTTGTTACTCATATAGACAAACTGACGCCAGTTAGAAACGGAAACGACTGTCGTGACTAACACGTGATTAACCAAAAGAAAATTTGACAATGTGATTAGATTTGATAGTAAAAAGCACGTAACTATAAACCAAACAGCAATAGTCATTCTCGTACAAGCCAATGCTATGTCGATGTTGAACTGCTTAAGATTTTAAATTAATTTGTTTTTATCCCTATTTTTGGCAAATATTCAAGATTTAACACACTTGACACTACGTGTATATTGTTTAATTAGCGGCCTGCCACGGCTGCGCACGATTGTGAAACATACATATAAATTATCCTCTTCAATCACTTTTGCTATTAAAAAACTGCATCAAAATTCGTTGCGTGGTTTTAAAGATTTAAGCATACAAAGGGATATAGGGACAACGAAAGCGACTTTGTTTTATACTATTAAGTGATTCGAGATATTCATAAAATTGCTTAGTACTCAAAAGGGTCCCAATATAGACATAGCCTATATATCCCGTATAGACATAGCCTGACAATATAAGAACATGTGTAAGCAGTTACAGCGTGACAATACTCAAATTTACAAATTGAAATGTCAATTTTGTCACTATTTCTGCTGAGACCTGTCATGAGTGAATACATGCATCGAAATCTTTTCTTCAAAATTAATACTTTACGTTTTTAAGCCAAGTCCCTTGCAGTTCACATAGAGAGTGTCATATGTCACTATTCCGAAAAACCTGTCTAGCTTCATTACTCTTTTCCTACATTTTTTTGTGAATAGATGACGATAATTATAAAGTAAAGTGAAGATAACATCTATGTCGTATAGACTATGAATTTAGCTGTGGTAGTGATTACACAAACATAGTATGTTGCTTTTGATTTACTATCTGACATTGAATAAAAGTAAATAAGGTTTAAAGCTTTTAAAAACGTCAAACATGTTATTGTATTTGTGGAGGAATGAGTATATCATAAAAATGAAATATGTTTAACGTTGAAAATGTCTCCGTAAATACGTTCAGATTACATCGTCTACAACCAAGGCCTAGATGGCAAATGATAGGATTAATTGATAACATACTTTTATTTTGATGAGATATTATCATTGCCGCATGACATTAATTATACTACAGATTTGGTTCATTTGTAAAGTTGATAGCGAAATATTTTTGGGGAGATAAAATAATAATTTTGTTAAATCTTTATTGTTACCTACTTATTACACATTATTTTTAAAATTTAAAATTTTTGATGAGTTCAATAGTCAAATAAAGTGGTATGCACAATTGAAAATCTTATGGCATTTTTTTAATTATTATGATCCCTGTGGCAATGATAAAAAAAAACATAATATTTCAAGTTTGAAACTGCATCTTATTTATTTATGATATCATTTTCTCAAGGTGGTTTTGCACAAAATTGTCTTTAAATGTCAATTAAAATATAGTGTCAATATTTGTAGCAATTATGTAGTTTAATCATGATTTCTTGATATCGCCTTCATTTAACTAGATTGTTTGACGTAACTTTACTTCTACAAGCTGTGCCGCTTCAGCTATGACAACCAAAACTAAAGCTCGAGACGAAAATATAAGACATTAACTAAAATTATCAATTGTTACTATTTTGTTATTGTTACTCTTGGAAGGGAAACAAGCAGACGTATTTCATCAAGACGCATGACGGTAAGAATGTATGTTGTCTTAAAATAGCAAAGGAGGTAATGGTGCGTTGTCAATTTGATCCTGACGTTTAAACTTTTTGCGATAATTAAGATTAGGTTTGCCGCCTGCTACGTTAATTTTACAATGGAACAAGACGGTGGCAGTGCGCACCAAGCAATTATGGCAAAAAAATAATTGAACATGATACATGACACTAATATTTTCAACACCAAAACATGTCTTTCATCAGTATTGCTATATAAATTTAAATAAAGACATCCATATTAGACACGTGAAAGTGAAAGTTCCGAAGTTCACGCATAAAATATTCATGCAAAAAAAACAAGGGAGTAAAGTAATGTATTACAAAAATATTAAGGAGAATCCCTCGGTGACATGACAAAAGCAAGCTCAGCCATTCGTGTTTATGTGTTGTGATGGAGTAATTTGCCAGTAAAAGTTTGAGCGGGGTGCGTGATTCGAGATGACATATTCACACACGCAAAAAATGTTATTAAGTTTTAAGGACAAGACGTATTAGACAAGATGTGTGGCATTTTGACATTTTCCCTTTACGAGAACATTCCCTTTTTTTATATTCGACAAACACAAGATAATTTGAGATGCTTTGTTTTATTACCAACCACACAAAGCTTCACAACGATTATAATTGCGTGAATATTTTATGAAGCTTACATCCCCTCTTCTGAGAAGGTCCACACAAAAGGGTGCTAAGTGTTCTTGCAAACACAAAAATAATAACAAAATCCCTGTGTATTTTGACAACATAATACTCGATGGACACAAAAGCCGTCACGTCACGAGCAATCGGTTTCGCTTCCCTGCCGCCCTTTGAGTAGGGTTCTTTCTGAACAGGTTTCGCAAATAATTCATTAAAAAGTTTTTGTCCTCGCAACGGCAGTTGGTTCACTGTATGCTACCGTTTGACGGGGCTTGCGATGAAAGATTTCTTGCAGATTATAATTGACAAGATCTTTGTTGCTTTCAACAATGGAGTTTTAATAAAATCTATCTTTCATGAGTAGAAGGGATTAGCAAAAGCGCTTGAGCACTTTATCCTTTGAAAATTCAAGAATATAAGACGAGTAACTCTACACAATATGCAAAGATTAAAATACAACAATTAAAGTTCTTGTTAAATTTAAATCTAGACGTGCTTAGAGACTTAAGGCAGATTATGAAAATAACGCTGTAGAATCTTCTCCGAAGTGACGAAAGATCAAAAACTTAGAAAGAATTGCTTAAATGTATTATGGTGAAATGCTTATAATGAGATTTCTTTACAATAAATTGAATGATGTGGAAAAATAATCTGCCTGTAGGTAATCCGCTTTTTAACATGCATCAAAATCCTTTCTTCAAAATTAATACTTTACGTTTTTAAGCCAAGTCCCTTGCAGTTCACATAGAGAGTGTCATATGTCACTATTCCGAAAAACCTGTCTAGCTTCCTCCACAGCGACAGCGATACGAGCAAAATAATCGAGCAGTTTATTATTTGAATTTTGTCATAAAGAGTTTGTCATAAGCTATATATGCTTATATTAAAGACTACACTCCAAATAACTTTCAAATACTGTTCAAATACTGTTCAATATTCAAGTAATGTCAATGAACAAGTATTTCACTACAGAAAAACGCATCTGTATATTACGTACAGTACCATTATTTAAATTATGCGCTTCGACTTTACACTTTTTAAACTTTTCACTTTTATTTTTAAATTGGCTGACCTAATCTAAATTTAAGCGAAATAATTAATTATGTGTAATAACAACTCTATATTCATATCTTAAAAATATATTCGGATTTCCGAAGCTTGACGAATAAAGCCGAAGCGCATAATTTAAATAGCACTACTGTACTATTTTTTCATACAAAAATGTAGGTCAAATGGTTTTATTTTTTAGAAGTAGCCTATGTTTGAACGTGATCTTTAGTTAAGTGTATGCATATCAAATTTTATCAAAATCTATTTAGCAGTTTAGCACCAATTTACTCGTGTTGGTCCGGGCTCCTTTACCGAATAGACCTTATGCCTTCCTGCCAGGCAAATCATAAAAGGCGAGCATAGGAGAAACGTCACTAGCACCGTGACAGACTACTAGTTGGCAGATTTTTGGAGCTACTCGCTAGGATTGGTACCTTCAGTGCTTGCCGTTGACGTGATCCGATTTGGAGTGTAAGGTAGCCAGAAAACTTACTTTTGCTCAAGGTTTTACATCCCGGTCTCAGGTTGGCAGCGCACCATTACCACATTTGATGTCTCTAGGGGGCGTTAATTTCTTACCATCATGAAATCAATTTGCTTGTTTGTCTTCCAAAATCATTTAAAATAAGATAAAAAACAGACAGACAGGCAAACTTTCGCATTTTTATAACATTAGTGTGGATTATATTTTTCCTCGTTTAATTTAATTGATTGCTTTTATAGCACACTAAAATACTACACGGAAAATTTGGAAAGTCACACAATTTGAAACAAAATAATAAGAACAATAAATAATACTTTACAACCATGAAGCCACTATCTTAATATTTTTATTACTGACAGTTTAATGTAATAATCCTATAATTATCCTTTCCCCGTGTTGGTCCGGGCTCCTTTGCAGAGTAGACCATTTGCCTTCCAACCAGGTAGCTCGTAAAAGACGAGCATAAGCTTACCGTCACCAACACCATCACATCCTCCTAAGTGGTAGAGTTTCGCAACAACAAGCCCGGATTTGTACCACCGCCTAGACTATTCCTGTAACGTCAGTGCTTGCCATTTACGTGCTCCGACTCTGAGGGTAAGGTAGCCAGTAAACTTACTTTTGCTTGAGTTCTAACATCACGTTCTCAGGTTGGCAACGCACCATTGTCACCTTTGGTGTCTCTAGGCAGAGTGAATTTATTATAATCATAAAATTCGCCTGCTTGACTTCTAATGTCGTAAAAAATGCACTTTGTTTATTATTATTTTTTATGTCAAAGGTAAGTGAACAAGCGGTTCTGCTGATAGCAAAAGACAACAGTGGCCTGCAGATACCATCCGTGTTACAGTGGCGTCGGTGTCATTTCACAGGGATATTTAGCCTATGTAAGTCTACCAGCGACCCTACTCTCCGGACGACAAAGTTATTGTGGCGGCTGAAATAGGTAAGAACCCGACTACCAGTAAAATTATTATTTAAGTAGGTACTAATATTTGTAATTTTAGTCAAATGTAATTTTTTTCAAGTCAATCAAACAACAAGTCAAACGTATTTTTTTTTAATTTATTACTGCGAATGTGCCGCAAAAATCAAAATGATTTGAATTTTTCCCCGTGTTGGTCCGGGCTTCTTTGTAGAATAGACCATCTGCCTTCCTTACCAGGCAGCTCGTAAAAAGCGAGCGAAGGCTCACCGTCACTAACACCGTGAATTCTGACTAGGTAGTAGAGTTAAGCAGCGACTCGCCCGGATTGGTACCACCGCCTTACCTATTCCTGCCGCCATAACGTCATGACGTGTTCCGGTTCGGAGGGTAAGGTAGCCGGTAAACTTACTTTTGCTCGAGGCCTAACATACCGGCCTCAGGTTGGCAACGCACCATTACCACCTTTGGTGTCTCTAGGCGGCGTGAATTTCTTACCATCAGGAAATCCGTCTGCTTGTTTGCCTTCCAATATCATAAAAAAAATGAAATTAATTATTACGTATATTCCAATTATAAGAGCTGATGCCAATTTCTCCTGCTGAGAAATATTAAATTCACTTTGTCTGTAAAATAAACAAAATAAAAGGAGACGAAGAAAATGATAATGGTTTGATTTCGATTTCCTGTCTCAATAGTAAAAAGTCAATGTATACTACACAGATGAAACTAGAAATACTAATAAATTGTGAACCACGTTTCAAACAATTTCCTCGAACTGGTTGTTAGTTGTTAGCAAGGCTGTTGACATATTTATTATTGCGAGACCTTACCGTGTAAACGTGGAGAGATTTACCATTCTGTAGCCGACACTTCCTCTGAATCATGCAAGCGGTGACAATGAAATCGATCGAACGTCCCGCCCACCCAAGATGTTCCAGGGCTTCGTAGAAAAATTGTCAAGAGCATTAATAAATTTAACATTGGATTCCGTAGCTTTAGCTTCTTAGCTACTCTTCATTTATTAAAACTAGTGGTCGCTCGTTAGTCGAAATTCGAGATTATTAAATTTTAATATCTTGTTGTGAGAACGCCATCTTCATTTGGGAAAACCAACTACTTTGTTTCCAAACTCTTTAGTGCGCCATCTGTGATCTTTTAACGTTATCATCAATATGTTTGTTTTTGTGTGTCAAATTCATGGTTGTGTGGGTAATGTTTTATTTATTGATTTGATGTACTTTGTAAGCATTATTATTGAAAAACATTAGCGTTGTGCACTTCTGCTACACATAAACTATAAGTGTACCAAATTTTATGCTCCTGCGTCCGCTCAATTTTCGTAAAAAGGCGTCCAAAGTTTTGGCATCACGTATTAATATTAATATATAGATAACAGATGAATCATATCATACTGTACTGATATACGAAAAAGTAGAAATGATAAGTTATATCAATTTATACTACTTAGTCAAAATTATGCATATGAGCAGAAAGTTATCAACGGTTTGTCCCCACTTTATACCAATAGTGAGGCTCCAGAAGCCAAAACTTTGTAAATTGATAATATGATTTTGCTATTTTTAGAATTATTATCTGTATCTTAATGAGGGTACATACCTGGCATTTCATCAAACATGTATTTTGTAATAGGTAAAAATACATTTTTCGAATCCTAAGTGGGTATAAAAATTTAAATTTACTTCATTGCGATGATAAATGTTGGATATAGTTGGATCCCAACTAGAAAATTCATTAAAAATTAAAAATAAAGATGAAGTTAAGTTTATAGCGATGACTAATAATAAGAGGTACCAGAAAATGGATGGTGGTATTTTAACCAGAGAATTTCTTAACAGTTAAACCTAAACCTACTCACTAGACGAAATTAAGTTTATATCTGTAAAAGCCCAAAAATCTCACGAACGTCACAGACAGCAGCAAGTAAAACATAAACGAAACAAAAGTTTCGTTTATATTATACTTTTGGTTTTCTAGGAAGGGTCTTCGTTCTAGTAAAATTCATATATTATGCCACTGTACATATCAATTTCATAGACAGTGTGACATAAAAATTAGGATGCGGAGTAATTCTCAAAGTGATAGTATACCCTCAAGACGTAGGCAGACGTACAACTAGGGCACCCTCAACTAGCCGAAGACACTAAGTCCAATGTAATCAGTGGCAAACCTATCGCCAACCCAGCACCTATCCACTCCTGGGAAAGTTTTTTTTATTAGAAATTGAGAAAACACAATTTTTTTGTTGCCCGACCTTTGGATTAAAACCCAGGGTCTTATGGAGTCAATTCCTGTCCCGGATTGGTAGACTGCATAGAAGAGAAGTATAATAGCGACAATTACAAAAAACTTATTTTTTGACTAAATAGTCTCTTATTAATTATATCAAGATCCGACTAGTGGTTTTTCATTGATACTGAAAAATGATTTTTTTTATGTTGACGACCTCAAAACCACTAAACCACCTCTTAACCACGTAGCAATTTGATAATTTTTCGATAGGTAGTTGACCATTCCGAAATGATTCCACATGAATTTTATCAAAGTACGATAAATGGCTTTCGAAGCTACTTACTAACGCATAAATTTTCATGTGGCTTGATGACATATGACACTAGCCCAATCGTTATCAAATTTATATGGTGACAAATAGTACGTGATAAAAAGTAAGTACTACGTTAGTGACAAAAAATGAGTTTTATAATCTGTTTGTTATTTGCCGAGAAATCGCATAACAACTACATATAGGGAGTTTTGGCGCCATCTTGAATAAAGATGGTCGTAATTTTTTTATTATAATTGTTACGTGTTTATATTGAGTGAAATTGTTTAATTTTAAAAAAAAGAAAAATATTTTTTTTTCTGTTTTGTTTAATTTTGGTGGGAATTAGATTAATTTTGATCAGTGAAAGTGCACAAATAAAATAATCATGGAGAAATTAGTACCTATATCGTTTATTTCCTCGCTGCCGTCAAATCTCACTAGATGAGCTTGAGTAACGAAGTCACTGCTTTACTCAAGGCCCTGACCTGACAGGACTTTGTGACATAGTGTGGGACATAGTGACTAATGCCTGTATAAGAATTAATAATAACTAACTTGACATTTGCAAAGTAAGTCGTGAAAAACGATCGAAAGCGATATTTATGAAAGAAGAAGAACAAACATATAAAAAAACATGCAGCCGAATAGATTACCTCTTTTTGGCTTTATTGTACGGAACCCAAAGAACTCTAACAATGTGCAAATACTATGCACCTGCTACTGCATACAAATCAGAGAGCCCGCGTGACATGCACCGTGCGTCGCGTGATAAATGTTGGTGCAAAACTGAGAACGTGACTGACAACCTGTTGTCTTGGCGCGATGTGCACTTTCAAGTTTCAACACTTTTATGGTTTGTTGCACTAATGACTTAAAATGTTTTAAGTGTTGGCCTGTTAACTTTTTTTTTTTATGTTATAGGAAGGCAAACAACCAGGCGCATTTCCTGATGGTAAGAAATTCACGCCGCCTAGAGACACCAAAGATGTTAATGATGCGTTACCAACCTGAGGTCGGGATGTTAGGCCTCGAGCAAAAGTAAGTTTACCGGCTACCTTACCCTCCGGACCGGAACACGTCATGACGATATGGCGGCAGGAATAGGTAAGGCTGTGGTACCAATCCGGGCGAGTCGCTGCGAAACTCTACCACCTAGTTAGATGTCACGGTGTTAGCGACGATAAGCCTATGCTCGCCTTTTACGAGCTGCCTGGTAAGAAAGGCAAATGGTCTATTCTGCAAAGGAGCCCGGACCAACACGGGGAGAACTTTTGGATGCACCTTTCTAAAATCTTAAAAAAATTGCGTATTGTGAAGATGAATGTGTGGCAAAAAGAAGTTTCCAACTTTGTTATTGTGCAAAGCTGTTCTACTACGTTATTTATTGAACGCAAAATCAAATTTCATTAATTTTATTTTTGGAACGAAGTTCCTTATCGCGCGTTGTGAAAGGGGACTAGACGGAAAAAAATCTCACGAAAAGTTGTAACGACACTTTTTGTTGTAAGCTTTGCGGCGTGCGCATGTTTCTCTGTCTGTATCTCTCTCTATCTCTCCCTTTCTTATAGAAAGAGCAAGTCAGATATTTTCATTTCTATTTCGTATTGAACAGTGTTTTGTCGTGACGATTATTTTTGTTGTGTGTATATACTTATATATACTTCGTTCCATCCGGGTGTCCTTTGTCACCTCTCAACTTTTTTCATTATGCATAGGTATGTCACTATTATTTCAACAATATCCATATTATTCTTGCATATTCGTCATTATATATATATGAAAACGATAAAGATAAGATTATTAACACTAAGTTGGAACTATAATTATAATATGTTAACCTCATTTTGTTAACTTCAAAAATTTTAGAATAAATATCACATTTCTTGAAATATTAAAGTTATTTATACTTTACTTTTATATTAACTAGGATTTTCTGTATAAAAGTTAGTTATTATAAAAAAAATATTATTATTGACATTTTTTATTATTTTTGTGTTTTGTCGGTCTTGTTACTTCCAGATTCGAAGAGGTAGGCAGAGGCGTAACCAGAGGGCACTCACGATTAGCCGAAGCCACCTTTATTATCTTATCTGCTAACTTTTCTCCGCAACGTGATATATGGAAAACCTATCGCCAACCGGATATTTACCGATCATCAGACTGCATTGTTTTTGTTGAAGAATCGAAAAACTTATTTTCCTCAACTCCAAAATCGATCCCGAGACTTAATATAGTTTACTCCCACGCCGGACCACTAGACCAACGAAGCGGGGTCTGGTTAACGAGAAAACTGCTGCTAGAGCTTGAATTTCCATTTACCTACCTAAGGTTAGAAATCTTCTATCGAACATTTCGGTTTGAACATCGAAGTAAGATCAAGTAGGAACATTGATTTATTTAATCCCAGTCTAAGTACTATGTGCATGTGCCTAAATATAAAACACACTGAAGCACCAACAACTAACAACTTTGTAACAACTTTTCAACTACTGTTTAGGATTGTATACCGTTCTGCATTCTTAATAGCTTATTCTATTTGTTTCAATATATGACATAGTATAAGGTTTATTTTGAGGTTTTTGCAACTTTAAAAGAAGCTAAACATTTTGCAAAGAGTTTTTCGACTTGGTCGTCTATTTTTCTTGCTTCTTGGTTTCTTTGACTTTGTCAGAACCGGGAAAGGTGGAATACTGTTGCCTCCTTTTGCAAAAGAATGATTTTACTCAAAGAAGCAGCAGAGTGACAGCGCACGGTGGACACAACTGCTGTGCAGATTCGTCGACGGTTGGAGTAGAGAGGTAGTAATTCCCTCGCTGAACATTGCGCACATGATCTCGAGATTGAGTGATGTGCTGTAGTGATCTGGTACATCATTGTATGTAGCTACATTTCACGTATGTCGAACTAACGATGTCGACTGGTGACAGTAATGTTTACTTGAAAAGCTTTGGAATAATAAGCAAACTGATCCCACAGCCCTCCATAAAGAGGTTGCAGGATTCCAACAGAATCCTCTTTTGATATCCACCGATATGTGTATCCTCATAAACGGTTTCCCCATGTAAAACGGGTACGTTCATTTGGTTACTTGATTTTAGTAAGTAATAAATAAAAATATGTCACTAAATACTAAACTGAAATTAAGTAAACACGACGTTAATAGGCTCACTACAAAAGGGTTTCTTTAAAGATGAAATCTGATTTGTTATAGCTGAAGTTTATGTTTTTGAAATAACAAAAATAGTTCAGTTAAAATTGTTTTTAGTGTTGTTTCTAATTTTACCAGAACATATTACATGACATGTTTTTTTTTTTTTTTTATGATATTGGTAGGCAAACAAGCAGACGGATTTCCTGATGGTAAGAAATTCACGCCGCCTAGAGACACCAAAGGTGGTAATGGCGCGTTGCCAACCTGGTTCCGGGATGTTAGGCCTCAAGCAAATGTAAGTTTACCGGCTACCTTACCCTCCGAACCGGAACACGTCATGACGTTATGGCGGCAGGAATAGGTAAGCCGGTTTTACCAATCCGGGCGAGTCGCTGCTAAACTCTACCACCTAGTCAGAATTCACGGTGTTAGTGACGGTGAACCTTTGCTCGCCTTTTACGAGCTGCCTGGCAAGGAAGGCAGATGGTCTATTCTGCAAAGGAGCCCGGACCAACACGGGGGAATCATTTTTATTTATGTAAGATTGCTAATAGGAAAACGACTTATCTTAATGAAATCCCACAATTATTTTGAAATATGATAATGAATACCATTTGAGTATAACAAAAAGAAGAGTTATGGTATCCATTCGACAATGGGTATTCATCGAAGGGCCGCTTAAGGACAGACAAAGACCCGATCTCAGCATTCATCAGGAGTCAGGACTCAAACGTCAATCGTCAGGGAACTCAGCACGATCCACATTAGGGGATTTTTGTGACATATTTATTACTAGCGTAAAACTAATCAAGTGACCGAGAAACAAATCGACGACGCTGATGCTTCAGAGCAAGTAGTCCCTCTACAATTAGGGTTCCAGAGGGATCCGTTAATCATGTTTATACGAAGGTTTTTTACGTTCAAGGTGGTAGTTAATAAGACCTTAAACTGTATTAAAATTAAATCAAAACAGATTCAATGCCATTCCGTACAATTACTCTGGCAAAGCTACATTAGTTACTACAATTAACTACCATGATCTTAGTTTGGATATGTGGGTGTGTGTGTTTGTTTATAAAAAAAAAGTAAATACTTGATAGGATTTTACTTATCGCTAAATCTGTGTAACTTTGTAAATATATTTACGCTTTTACACATTCATTTTTCGTCTATTTCGAGCCAGGTGTGGTAGATTCAAACCAGCAATTGAAATATTATACAAGACACCTCACTCATTATGCGTTTGTTTGCACATGCGGTTCTATAGCATCTGTTAGTTAGAGATTATAACTAGCTGCGCCCCGCGGTTTCACCCGCGTAAGTCCCAATCCTGCGGGAACTCCGGGATAAAAAGTAGCCTATATGTTATTCTGGGTCTTCAGCTACCTACATACCAAATTTCATCGTAATCGGCTTTGTAGTTTTTGCGTGAAAGAGTAACAAACATCCATACATCCATACATACAAACTTTCGCATTTATAATATTAATAGGATAGGACTAGAATTTGTATAGTTTACGCTTCTAGATGTTATTTTGTAAAATCAAAGACTTCAGAAATAGGCACAAAAATCTAGATTTAGTTTGGAAAACTAAAAAATATCAAGCTTCTAGCTTGATTAGCTGTGTAACATCTTGTCGCAACATTTTCAATGTAACATATTTCAAATAAAGTTTTAGCTAAAATAGTAATTGACTACTTAAAAATTCAGTTTCAAAATCTACAATCAATGAATAAAACCATTCTTTACTGACACAAAAAAAACATGCACACAAATTTCCTAGTGTTAATAAATACTAGTATCGTCTCCAATATTAACCGTAGGTTTCCAACCTAGCAATGGGATTATACATGACGGATTAGGAACGTCCGTGGTGTTTTTAAAAAGTGTGACGTCATCATTTCTGACGCCACAGTTGTTGTTCGCATGGTGATGACTAATTTTTGGCTGTTCTCAAACAAACTTCACAAGTACTTTTAAACTCCATTTATTAAACGGGCAGCGTAACGACGTCCCAGAAAAGCGTGTGAATCGAGAATGCCTTATCGCTTACAGTGCAGCCGTTTTTATAAGGCTCGGCGCACGTGCAGGCACAGGTGTTTACAAGTCGTTAGGCTAAGTATCGAAATAACAATAATAACCTTAATTTCACATCGCAATCGACTCAAAGTAATCAATTGATGGTTTATAAACTTATTTTCTGGACATCATCAAATTATTTAACTTAATTATTCTAGTTTTTCAGAGGAACTAATGTGGTTGCGCCGACATACACTTATCGCGTGGCTATTGTAATCTCTAATTTGCAACGTGATATTGGTGACATCGGTGTTATAACCAAAAGGATAAGTAAAGTAAATGTTTGTTTGTAAAACACCCCGTGTGGTCGTCCATCATTCCAATTCCAGATTGACATTGACGGACAGCAGGGGCTGGTGGGTAGACATGGTAATGAGCCTGTTTACCATATAATAAGTCGCGTATTAACAAACTGTACGCAAACGATTTGAAATTCGATTCCATGTCATTTTCGACTGAAATAGAATCGTTTGAAGATAACTGATGGTTCGGCAGCGTTTGTGTTGCTAGTCCTTGTTTTCACAATGTGGTATTGTTTTTGTTTGTTTTCTTAAGGAATTTAGTATTTGAAAGACATAAATTCGTATTTTTTTAGTGAACGTTTTCGTTACAATAATGCGAGATGAAAAAACAGAAAACACATTTGTGAACCTTATAAAAACAATTCAGTCTCATTTCTATAATACACAAATAACATAGTTAATGATGAAAAGATGATACATCAAAATAGGTTCTTAAGAAACAAAGATATTTGTGTAATAATGGAAAAAAGTAAAGCATTTTAGAATTTTTAAAAGAAAAAATAGGCTCTTTAATTTTATTATTGATGTACAAATATCAATACAATTGTGAACGGGGTATATTTTTTCTAAAATTCGTATTTTATTAGTATCTTCACGCCTATGTCCTCGAAGTGGTAGGCACAGGCACAACCAGAATACCCACGACTAGCCGAAGATACTAAGTCCCACAATGTGATAGGTGGCAAGCAATGTGCCAACCGGGCACATATCCAATCTCAAACAGCATTTGTTTTCAATAGAAAATTCGAAATACCACATTTTCTTTTTGTTGCCCGACCAGGGATTCGAACTCGGGACCTCATGAAGTCTAGTCCAACACTTGGACCGCTAGACCACAGAGGCGAACTTTATTATAGTAGGTGTTTATATCTAACTAGAAACATTTCGTGACTTTGCCTGCATTAACTTAAAGAAAAGACCCATTGTTTCCTTAAAACAAATATGCTCACACGTAAATTCTTAAATATCATTGCTTACATTTTAACTTGGATAACTAGCAATGAAAAAGAAATTTAATTATTCATATCAAAATTTGTTTGTTTGCCTAAAACCAACGTGCCAAAATATAATTCAAATCATTTATGTCGCCTCCTTAGACTTCCCAAAATTGGAAATTCCGAGTTTGATTATCTCAAAGGAAATGTTTCTTTGACTGTCCGGGATTGGATATGTGCCCTCTTGGCGATAGGCTTACCAGTTGCCACACACCACATTATAGGACGCAGAGTCTTCAGCTAGGTCGCGGGTGCCGTAGTTGTGCCTCTACTATCCTCTTCGGGTATATGCGCGTGAATATACTACAAAATAATTACGTCTAACCCAAAAAAAGGTAGTTGGGAATTTCAGGTGTTCTAGATTCTGTCATTATTCACTTCTCATTAGATCGATGTTATAATAATTTTGCATTATCATCCGATTTTATTTTTTTATGATATAGGAAGGCAAACAAGCATACGGATTTCCTGATGGTAAGAAATTCCCGCCGCCTATAGACACCAAAGTTGGCAATGGTGCTTTGCCAACCTGAGACCGGGATGTTAGGCCTCGAGCATAAGCAAGTTTACCGGCTACCTTACCCTCCAAACCGGAACACGTCATGGCGTTACGGCGTCAGGAATAAATTAACGTAACATGGAGAATTCAGCACAATCGGTAAACCAGAAGTAGATTAAATTTAAATTGGGAAATTTAAAATCAGGACTGGTGAAACTAAAAAAAGACATGGACCAGGATATCAATGTTTTTTTAGAAAAAATTTTAGCGTGCTTTAAATATAGTTGCCATAATAGTATATTAATTTCGACATTCCATTCAAGTCCGGTATGGTCTAGTGGCTAGGATACCTGGCTCTCACCCAGGAGGCTCGGGTTCGATTCCCGGTACCGGAAGTATTTTTTTACTTAGTTATTATTTATTTTTGATTTAATAGGCATGATTATTCATTTAAAATCCCTTGATTATGTTATTTATATGGCAGTATCGTATACGTATATTCATTACTATCGTAAACATCAATTTCTAAATTTAGTAAAAGGTTATAGGTATGTGTGTTAATTTATTTTGATGTTTATAATTACCATATCTGTTTAGATGTGTTACATTTTAACATTTAAATCGTACATTCGTATCTCTGTCAATACGATAGATTAAACAGTATATATGTAGTTTTATTTTCACGTCAACACTATTAAACTGACTTTAATGAATTTTACAGCCAGTTTCCGAAACGTCAACTAATTTTAATTTACGATTTATCTCATCATAACTGCTGTTTAAACATGAGTTAGACGTAGATAAATTATAAAATATAAAAGAGACGTTTCGAAAAAGTTGACGTTACGGAAACTGGAGGTTTGTGTAGTAATAATAGATTTGAACTTGGAGACTTGGAGAACATGAGATACTACGAGTATTATTACGACATTGTAACGAATTCTTGTTTGGAGAATTTGAAGAACTTTAAATTATGGACGTAACCACGGACAACAGTTAGTTAGGTATTAGTGATATGGGCGACATCGTATGGAAAATAATATGGATATTACTAATGTCTCAACTCATTTCCAATTTTAATAAAAAATTAGTTTAACTTAGATTTTAGAGAAATAAAGAACACATAATCAAAATTAGTACAATACCAATACCTTAATATGAATATAAAATAAATAAGAGACAAGACGTTATTGAACTCAGGGGAGTCCCAGAAACCCTGCCTTAATTATTTATTCATACAACATGTAACATACAACTGTAGATTTAGATTTTTAAAATGCTTTAATACGAGAACTATTAAGTAGCTAATATAATATAGATGAAACGTGAAATATATAATTGAACATTTTAAGCAAAACAAGTTACTAGTTACACGTGGAATCTAAAACCACTGTGGTTATCGACAACTTTTGATTTAGGTATTGAAATATATCATATTTACAAGGTTTTAGAAAACGTACAAGTAAAATGTTAGGTCACGCAGTCATTGATAGAAAACGAGAGAAATAAATGCCATTAGTGCATAACCTACTCGATTACGTAATATTTTTCCTATCAGGACTTGGCGTAAAGGTCTGTATATATGTACATCTCTAATTAGGTATGTCAACAGAGCACACGGTTTGACGGTTATGTAAGGTTTGTTACCTCCAGTAAAAGGAAGACAAATAAACTGACGGATCTACTAATGATACAAAACATATGTCACCTTTATACACTAAATATGTAAATATTAAGTTAAAGTAAAAGTTTTTTACCATTTTGGGTTAGTGAGTTTATAGGTAACTAGCAGTTTCACGCAGCTTCGCCTGCGTAACTTGGCTTCTACTGCACTGATTTTGATGAAACAAAGTGTATGTCACTCAGGGATAATGTAGCATTCTAAAGGTGAAAGATTTTTTGAAATCGGTCCAATAGTTTCGGAGTATATCAATTTCAAACAAACAAAAAAATCAAACCTATCCTCTTTATAGTATTAGTATAGAAAAAAAATAAGTATCTTCACGCCCATATCCCCGAAGGAGTAGGCAGAGGCACAACCTGGGCACTCACGACTAGCCGAAGACACTAAGTCCCACAATGTGATAGGTGGCAAGCCTATCGCCAACCGGGTACATTTCCAATCCCGACCAACATTTTTTTTTATTAGAAAATTGGAAAAATACAATTTTCTTTTTGTTGGCCGACCTGGGATTCAAACCCGAGACCTCATACAGTCAAGTCCAACACCCTGACCTCTAGACCACAGAGGCGATAGACTACCCACATAAACAGAACATAACGTTATCGAACACTGACACCATACTGGCTGAAAAAAAACCCAATAGTATCAATCCAATTGCTTCTTTTGCTCTTCCATTTCATTTTCCACAAAAAATGTTGATAATAAAAATTGTGAAGTAAGAAGTGATGAAGTGCATTATACGAGGAAGAAGCATTATATGAGGTGGTCTAACCAATATCAGTCCAGTCATCCAATAAAAAGTGGAAGTACAACCAGTCATCCAATAACTCATAGTCATCGTAAACATGGCATGTCACGTTAATGTGGTCTGGATTATGATTAAAAGTGAATAGAAGTCCGTAATGAATAAGTGGATGATACTCAACTTCTAGCGATGTCGACCGGCGCCGCAACGAATACCAACATTAAGAAAGTAGTTATTCGTTTCGTTGATGAAAAAGAAACCTTATTACTAAAGATATAAGACAGACTGAGAGGAATAGATAAAGTTGTAAGATCGTAAGTGAAGCCGACAGCCGTCAATCAAAAGCTAAAAACCGGTAGCCGCCAAGTCAGATTTTACAGAATAAGGAACGAATAGAGCGATATCTTGTACCAATTATTATTTTTATAGACGAATTAAGATATGAAACGTATTTGTAAGACAGAAAATTATTTTAAGCTAGCCGACCCAGCGAACTTATATCACTTAGTTAACAGCTAGTAATCGTTTGTAGTGATTAAAATATTTTTCCCAGTTTTTTCTTTTCATGAGAATCTTCTCCTGAAAATCACTAACATAACAAAAAAGTATTATCAATATTGGTCCATTCGTTCAAGCGGGATGCGATTACCACGCGAAATAGGGATCCATTTATAATTTACAAATAAATTTATAAACTACTTACATTTTTATTATTTTACTAGCTTACCCAGCACACGTTTTTCTGCCATTTTTTATTGTGGTATATAACATAATATATTTTCACTGAGAGTTAAGAAAAATAGGTAGTAGCTGATTCTTAGACCTACTGAATATGCATATAAAATTTGGTGAAAATCGGTAAAGCCGTTTCGGAGGAGTACAGTAACTAACATTGTGACACGAGTATTATATATAATAAAATCATTTGCTAACCATTTGAAGTCAGTGGGCACGCGAGACTGACTACTTGCCAGCCGCAGTAGTCACCACCAATCCTAGGAGACCGTTACGTTCTTACATATCCGGTACCTTAACATAGGATACCATAACAGTGGCTAACGTGAGCCATCCCAACACACACAAAACACTACATAGACGACTGTCGGTGACAGAGACCTCTTTACTTCCTTTCTTTCTCTCGACTCACAACTCGACCAGGAATCAGAAAGCAACACTAAATCGAGGTTCGGTCCCCGGTAGATAGCCATTGGTGTTGGCGTTGTAGAAAATTCTACTATTACGAGTATCTTCACGCCCATATCCCCGAAGAGGTAGGCAGAGGCACAACTAGGGCACCCACGACTAGCCGAAGACACTAAGTCCCATAATGGGATAGGTGGCAAGCCTATCGCCAACCGGGCACGTTTCCAATCCCGACCAACATTTTTTTTTATTAGAAAATTGGAAAAATCCAATTTTCTTTTTGTTGGCCGACCCGGGATTCGAACCCGAGACCTCATGCAGTCAAGTCCACACCCGGACCGCTCGACCACAGAGGCGACAATTCCACTATTAAACTTCGTAAATTCAAATTGAGTGTTGAATATTTGTTGCACGTCATTGTACGTCAGGGTCTAAAGATATTTTAATTAAAGAAAAACATTCTTTAAAAAAAACCTAAAAAATATGCAGTTAAACAAACGACAACACTATTGTATAAAGCTTTTAATAAAGCAAATGAAGCAAAAACAAGAAATACGAACTATTCAAATGAAATAGCATAAATAAAATGTCTACATTAAATATTCAACATAACATAAACTAATATCAATTACGTTTACGAAACAGCATAAATATAAATACCTTTACCAAGTAAAGGTTTCACTAATTAATAATTCCCAAGTGTAATCCACCGTAAAAGAACATAAATAACTTTTCATCGAGTTTCAAACCATATAAAGCATGCACTCACAGCGGGCACGCCATAATTCAATCAGCTATTATCGTAACGGAACACATAAATCAATCAAATTAATGTTTCTAATCTGCCGTAAGTATTACGGATTGAGATTTCTTCTGATGTCAATATTATGGAAACGCGTTTTCTAAGTACCAAGTATGGAATCATATTTTGTGTTTTATAGTGTGTTTGCGGTTTAGTCGTTAGTTCTGAGCTACTTTGACAATTAGATTACAATATGTACATAGATACGTACATACAATATTACATAGTTTTAAACTATACGGCGTCAGTGGGCAGCAAATGTTTACTCTGAATGTTTGCCTAGTTACTAATAATAATACGTTCCATTTTTTGCATGATATTGAAAGGCAAACTGACATTATACATTATACATATGCAAACGTGCAGACAGATTTCCTGATGGTAAGAAATTCATGCCGCCTAAAGACTTCACAGGTGGTAATGGTGCGTTGCCAAAGTAAGGTAAGTTTATCGGCTACCATACCCTCCGGACCGGAACACGTCAACGGCAAGCACTGACGTTGTGGCGACAGGAATAGATAAGGCGGTGGTATCAATCCTCGCGAATTGCTGCAAAACTCTACCACCGAGTAGGATGTCACGGTATTAGTGACGATAAGCGTATGCTCGCCTTTTACGAGCTGCCTGGCAGGAAGGCAGATGGTCTATTCGACAAAGGAGCCCGGACCAACACGAATTACGAATTTAGATGACATATTTGAAAAACTGTTACAAAATTTCAAATGCTTCATAATTTAGTTACGAAACGTCGCTGACCTATACCAACATGTTGATGTTATAAAGATTGGTTGCAAGGGTTTGACTCGTATTAACTAGCTCTTAATTTGGCAAATATATTTATTAACTAATACCTAATAATAAGTCATTTCATACTTTGCATGCTTAAAATCGAGGTACTCGTATTTTGAACTGAAGAAATATTTAAGTATACTTAAAAATTGATTCGTTGGCTAAGAAAACAAAAGCAACTAAAAAACTATTAACAGTAAGGAAAGGACAACGTCTATCAGATCAGCTAGTACCATAATATAATATGAACAGCTTGCTACTATAGCAGAAGATAGATTTGTTAAGTATAAAAAACGTATCAATAAATAAAAACATAACTCTAATCCTTTTCAAAACAGACATAATAAATCTTGAATTAAAAAATTAAAGTTCAAAAATTTCGGTAGCCTCCACAATTTTTATTCATAGGAGCTTGACAGCCGAAGAAGATAATACGAAACGCCGAGCAAAACAAGAAAATCTCAAATAAATTACTGTGGAGGGCAAACAAAAAACCCTCTGCCACACCTCAAGATAGAATAACAATAACAGAGAATCCAAGCTGCGCACATAAAGAAAATAATACGACCGCTGTTCAAAGGCACCGCGATAATATATGAAATTTGACCGGTCCGTAAACAGGGGATTAGATAGTAAAGGAACCATTCAGTGTTTTTTATTTCCCTTGTCAATTAGTTTTTATTTTAGATGTCTTCAAAGCTTTTAACGTCTTGTTATCGCGATTAGACAATATATTGTCTTTGAAGTGTTGTTTAATTTGGGCGTTTTAATTATACATATTATTATCTATGCTATCGTTGATTTGCTTTTTAATTTTTACAATTTCGTGAAGATATTTATCGCTTATCGAGAATCTACTCCTTTTACACAAAATCAATTATTATTTTTTATAAACGCCAATAAAACACAATATAGGTACCTAAGCAGAATACAATTAATTTTTATTCTAAATTTAAAGTTACATTAAAAATATGAAAACAGCAAGAGCTGTTTGGGGAGATATTATGTTAAGAAAGTATAAATATTAGTTGACCCCACACTTTACGAAGTAGGTATAACAAGCAAATAATTGAATGTAATATGTGAATAAAATAGAAATATAAAATCAGAATTATTTTTATGGCAACTGTTTATAATATATCATCAATATATAGTAAAATAATAACTGAATAAGATTCTAACAAAAACAAAGCCGAACATGTTAATACAGAATATGATTTTTTGATAGGAGAGTAGGGTCTGATATAATAGATACGCCGTGAATGCCGCTGTCGTAAATCTGTGTCACATCTGACATGCGACGTGCCACAACTAATCTCCTATCAACATCCAACCGACAGATATTATTGACTGTCGACATCGTACAAGGGCACATTATGGTATTCGCTACATACTGTATAAAATACAAGTTTTTAGAATACAATGAAAAAAAGTTATGGTGACTGACATGTTTTTAATATTTCTTTAGTACCTTATATCTGCTTGGTGGCTTTGTTTATTTGTACTGTATAATTAATGACAGTGCTTCACCATTTAACTCAATTACAGCATCCAAGCGTTCAGTTTCTAATAGAGACAAATAATTGAATGAAAAAAAAAACTGTTTTCTGGAATGTGAATTGTAATAGTCTGTAGACTCTCAAATATTATAAATTAAAATAAATTAAGGTAAATTAAAAATAAATTAAAATTATCAAGAAGGACAAATCATAAAAAGAAAAGTGAATTGACAAAAGAAGACCCGAGCAACAGGTCAGATTATTCATGATGTGAACTATATGTTACTGAGGAAGTACCATTCCTATTCCTAGGTTTAATATTACCTGAACTAGAGATGGATAATTCAAGTGCGCCCAATAACTAAATACAAATGAAATTGTAGTAAAACAAGGTCAAATCCTTACTGGAGATGTATCTCTAGGAAGAGATGAATTTTATAATGGACTCCAAAATGGTGTTTGAATTATTGATACGCCGGAACTTGCTGGTGATATAGTTGGCACAATATTGAAATAATATTTGATAACCAAATAAACTTGTGCTGGCTGAATCTGTAACATGACCATGGTCACAGATAGGATATTTCAATGAAACGAGTTCTATGTCGCTATCATGGATCAGTGATTTTTAACACTTCCTGCTATAGAATCGCTAGCCTGCTATAGAACTTGCTATCGTCGGCACTTGGTGGAATTCCATTATATATACATGTTGTTTGGAGTTAAAACTTGTACTTATCCACTGTATACTTTATTTAACATTTTCTGTTACTTTCTATCCAACCGGTTTCACTGTTTACAGCATCATCAGGGCTTTGAAAAAGCTGTTGTTGTTGTTTGCTGTTGGTTGGCTAGAAAGTAACAGAAAGTGTTAAATAAAGTATACAGTGGATAAGTACAAGTGTTAACCCCAAACAACGTGTATATACTTCCTGCTTTGACTACTACTTATATATTATGCTGTATCTACGTTTCCGAGTCTTACGTATGTGTAGTAGTACATTTTTGTGAACCCCTCAACTTCTAATTTTGCTCTACCCTGCCTTAAACTATTCATATGTGTAACAGACATTTAATAATCTGTTAACATATAGTCAGTTAAGCCTTATCCACTATGTTACACCTCAAGTTCATAATTCACAAATTTCGGGTACGAAGCTTACAAACCAATGGTCATCATCTTACCAAACGGTAGTTACCAAATGTGAAAAGCCTAAAGCGTACAACAATAATTCGAAAATGCAATTCACCTATTGGTATTAAGAGTAAAATATTTTTGTATGTATGTATGTATATTTTTTCATCTGCCATGATTATCTATAAAATCCCTGACACCAAAAGATGAATCCCCAAAGCTTGTGTTTACATTGGTATTATTAATGTGAGTCGAAAAGCCTTCTTTCCGGCACAAGCAAATATGTCGCGACGGAATTAAGATGTTAGATAAATATCCTCGCTAATCTAACGGAAGCAGAGCTTTGAGATGCTATTGAAATTGGCATGAGAAAAAAGTTTATTGAGAGACCGTTCGGCATTCGTAATAGATGTATTTTGTGAGGAAATATAGATGTTGGATTTTACTGGAAAGAGTACATTACACTCCGAGGGCAGTAAAATAAGAAATGCTCACAGACATGGTCAACATACATGTGATCTGAGGCTATCTTTTTATTTTCCTAGGTGTGTATATTATTTTGTTAGCAAAATTTAACGCAGCGAGAAAAAAATTGTCACTTTGAGGGCAGATAAAGATCGTATTTTGTCTTATTGTCTTTGAGGCTACTTAATAATACGCAACGGATAACACAAATAAAAAATTATAATAAGGAAGTACAAGAAGATTTTATTAATAATTAGTTGTGACTCAATGAAACTGGCAAAGCCATTTCTCATAACATTACCTTCCATCACACCACCAGTACAAATCCTGTCAAAATCCGACGAATCGTTTTGAAGCATTAAACAAACACATAAGCAAAAATTTAAATATTTTTTGTTTTGTTATTATAAACCTCATTTTCTTTTATATGAATTTAGTAAAATAATGTTATTTTTAAGTTGAAGTCCGTAAAACGTTGCTATATTCAAAACTATCAATATGTTATTTGAAGAAAGAGGTGATTGAACATGCTACATATACCAGAGGTTGGAAGAGGAGGTCACAGTTACGTAAAGACATTACGTACTTATAATTATTTTCAATTGTATTACACCAGCGTTCCTCGCGATACAGCGACTTATGTCGGTTATAGAGAAGTATTGTACTTAACAGCTATTAACATCATAATTAGAGGGTAACATTACCTGCATTCACAAAAACACATAAATCTCTTGATGATGTTCAATAACAAAAGAGATTGTTCAAGTCGCCTCAAGGTTTTGACTGGTGGAATTTATTAACAAAATTACTCAAAGACAAAGAAGAATATTTAGAAGCGGCGAAGACAAATTGTGAGCGCTATTGTGTAGATAAACACGCTGCGGTTATAGAGGGGGAAGCGAAAAATGAGCTGCCGTATTTTATCTAGCATTTTATGTAGCACAAGTCATAAGCTATGCTATTAAAATTATTTTCAAAGTTACATTACAACGACTTGATGATAACAAACCATTGTAACAGTTATTTTAGTGATCTACGTCTTAATATATAATCTTCCTCCATTAAATGACAAATAATGACACTACAGTTGCGAAGAAAATCGCATAACAGCTTAAATCCTAAATCGGGTTAAAACAAATTTACATTGCGAGCTATACCAAAATAGGTAGTTATACCAATAGGTAGTTATACCAAACGACAACAGTAATTAAATATTAAATTCAAATACGTAATGTTGATTGGAAACACTCTTAAACTGCGAAAGACTGCATAGGCACTAACACTTGTTTGAAAATGAATTTTCCAGTAAATTGCACAACTCGATCTTATCTCACTTGACCTTTGTTTGGCAGAAAACAAGGCGGATGTTTTTCAAATAACTTTAATTTCTTTGCAGATTTCAAAACAAGGATTGAGGTATTTTTCTAGTTACGAAAGTAACTTAAGGTTAGGCCAACTATCTAATTTTCGTTTTGCTTACTCCAGATCAGTAATTAACCGTTACTCTTGCGCATGATTTCAACTGCTATGGGAAATCCATACCTAATATTTAATAATTAAATGCGAAAGTTTATTGCTCTTTCACGGCATAATCGCTCAACTGATTTTAATGCAATTTGATATGTTTAAAGCTAGTGATAAGAAATTAAAGTATTGGGCAATCGTTCCTCAAAAAGTAGCTCCCAAAGGACTATTAGGAATGAAAGTTTGTATGAAAATTGTAACTTTTTACGCTGACAATTCGCGGACAATTAGCTAGTTTGCTATTTGTAAGCGTTTTTAAGGCAAAAGTTAATTTTGCGCAAAAATCCTTAGCAAACAATTCCAATCTACCAAACGTTTTGTGTCATTTCATTTTTTCAAGAAAAAATAACGGGAACGTATTTTGGTCTCAAGAATTATTTAGGTAATATAAAGTACCTATATATTTTCGCCTCTGTGGCCTAGCGGTCCGGGTGTTGAACTTGACTTGGTTCGAATCCCGGGTCGGCCAACAAAAAAGGAAATTGGATTTTTCCAATTTTCTAATAAAAAAAAATGTTGGTCGGGGTTTGGAAATGTGCTCGGTTGGCGATAGGCTTGCCACCTATCACATTGTGGGACCTGGTTGTGCCTCTGCCTACCTCTTCAGGGATATGGGCGTGAAGATATTTTTACCTATATATTTTTTTAATTCATAGTAAGTGAAAATTCATAGTCCTGAAATGTAAAGAATGTGAAAATGTTTGTTAAACAAGTGCGTTGTAATCACTGCCTCAAATTTTATTCAGTTATTTACATAAACCGTATTGGAACAACAAGAAATACTCAACTATTTAAAACGCTCTCCGCTTGTCACTCGAACATCTTTGAAGCTATTGGACTAGCAATCACTCAAACTTGATGGATCGTAATGAATAGCAGTTTTATGCACTCCTCAAATAGTACAAGGTCCATTGTTCAAGTTATTTTGGCTCATTGTGTTTCGGGAATATTGCCCCAGATTATTTGCGCAGACATGACAGTTGGGCAGACAAAATTGGCTACTGTTACACATGTACGAACGCAAAAAAAAAACGTTTAATTTTTTTATTAAGTACCTATTTGCCATTACGTTTTTCTCTTTTAAATCGTCGGCTTATTGCAAGAACTCATTAACTGACAGAAATCACTAAGTACGTTTTTTTTTATGGATTCATTTTGACCTATTCTACAAAATACAAAAACTAACTAATTTATTTAAGGCGTTACGCATCTTGCTATATTGGATAATATGGGAAAACAAACATAACCACTAACTAATCCGATCTAAATAACCGTTTATCTTAGAATAATGAATATGTCACATAATGACTTCTTGCAATAAGCCGACGAAATTAGTTTAGTATTTTACAAGGACTTGGGCCAGCTCATATTCCATCGGATAGGATAACGTTCACTACGGAAATCATTTCGTACTCTCAATTGAAAGTTATAAAATACGAAAATTTACCGTGCCTGTTACATGATTTTGTAATTTAACAACAGTGCTTTGTCAAAATAACCTTTTACCTTTTAATTCACGGGTACGAAATGGTTTCCGTAGAGTAGGAAATAGGCTAAAGGTACACGACTTCCCGTTTCACTAAACATGTTGTAACTTTAAATAAAATAAAGTCATCGACTACCTATTCCCCTAACATTTAGTTAAGTAATTTTAAAATAATATCATGTTGTTGACAAACATCAATTAGAAAGTAAATCAATAAGAAATTTTAGGAGCCGATGTCACATTATATAAATTAAAAAATGACTGAAACTCTCACTTATGTGAATTTCGTGAAAAATGGTTCATTTTATAATAAAAATTAAAAAATAAGAATTTGAGGTACTTACCTATTTCAATTACATATTTTTACATAATAAATACAGAATATGTACGGCCTTTCCAAAATGTTATGAAAAATAAAGTGATTGTTTTTTTGTTTTTTCCTATAAGACTAACTGCATACAGATATCATCCTTTTCACACAAAATGAAAAAAAAACATAAAAAAAGACTAAGAAAAATGTGAGTAGGAAAAAAGTTACAATTAGATACGTTATAAGAAATGCATACTGAAAAAACGTTTTTCAGCATGCGCTAGTTTTAAAACATTTTAATAATTTTATTTTTAAAAATGGATGTCTTTTGTTACATGTACAAAACTCTGCATAAAAATTTGAATACCTGATTTGGAAGATTATATGTATGGAATAAATTGTTTTCAATTTTTATGGTATTAACTTTAGCGCAGTAAAACTGTAGAGTACCTACTTCGCTTTCAATAACTAAGTATCTAAGCAATCAAAAATTAACTATTTTCCTCGATTCCATCATCAGGCCAAGACTTGGTGGTAACGGAACAACCTCGGAAGAACGTTAATGCAAGTTAAAAAAATATTTTTTAAACGAAAGCGAAATATATTTACATATCTACGTAAAAAGTAAGAGTCGAACATATTACCTCCTTTTTCCGAAGTTGGTTAAAAATCAATCTTTTTCGCAGAAGCAATAGTATACATTTATTATTCTTTGATCTGTTAAATGATGTTTAAGTTCATTTTATATCAAAACATCCTCCATAAACGGTAGAAAACCAAATCCAATAAAAACAAATTAAACTTGATTGCATTATTTATGACATTTATAAATATTGACATAATAGATAATTATGATTATAATAAATTAATATTATCATAAACGTATAATTTGGCCATAAAAATATTAATTTACAACTATAGTCGGATGTTATAGGAGGTTAAGTTGAATTATATGCAAATTAATACAAGTAATTTATGAAGAACTCAACATAAAGGGCGAACGACAACTTTATGAAATCGAGTAGATATAAATCATGATGAAAAATTATATTTTAAAACAACTTTATAATATACAGCATTAATCATTATTGAATTGAATTAGGTACATTAAAAAAGGATCTTCATGTCCAAAGGCCTCGGCATTCCACTTCAAGGATTCCACTTCCACTTCTGAAATGAAAGGTGCCCTAAGTTTGACAGAGTTTGAGGATTGGTATTTCTAAAGATTTTCGGGAAAGCCCTACCAGAAGCAGCCAATAAAGTCAGCTGATGTTCAGTTTTGAATATGGAGATATAATCATCTCAATGTACTTAGAAGATAATTTATAATAATATGTATAGATATATGTATAGAAATTTTAATTTAATAAATAAAGTATCTTCACGCCCATATCTCCGAAGACGTAGGCAGAGGCACAACCAGGGCACCCACGACTAGCCAAAGATACTGAGTCCCACAATGTGATAGGTGGCAAGCCTACCGCCAACCGGGCACATATCCTATCCCGAGCAACATTTTTTTATTGGAAAATTGGAAAAACCCAATTTTCTTTTTGTTGCCCGACCCGGGATTGGAACCCGGAACCTCATGCAGTCAAGTCCAACAACTGAACCGCTAGACCACAGTTAATAAAAACAAACAAACAAAATAAAATAAAACAATTAATTTTAATAAATAAAACAGTTGAATTTTATTTATTTTACCAATTAAATACTTTTATTTTTAATATACATCACTACATAGTATAAAACAAAGTCGCTTTTTCTGTCATGTGTCATGTTGTATGTCCCTATGAACGCTTAAATCTTTAAAACTACGCAACGGATTTTGATGCGGTTTTTTTAATAGATAGAGTAACTCATGAGGAAGGTTTTTATGTATAATATCATCCATTAAATAGTGGACAAATACTGTTATTTTTGAGGTTTCTAATGTGATGTCGCAAATAATTACATTTTTTCCGCTTACATTGCATCAGCATTGCACCCGTGCGAAGCCGGGGCGGGTCGCTAGTACTACTATAAAAAAACCAATAAAACATAAATCGAAGTGTCTTAAGAAATATTACAAAAATAAAATTATTGGAAAACCCTGCCTCACAATTGAGGACACTTACTAAATTAAGCTGTTTTTTTCAGGATTTCCGTTCCAATTGTAGTTTATAGCATTGTCAAAACTATTTACGTACCGCTTGTATACTGTTTATGAAAGGGTTAATGAACGTGGAGCAAGCAAGATAGATCTGCCAGAATAGTGAGATTTGGCACTTTAAATTCTGTGTGTGTCTCTAAGGGACTTAGCGTGAAGATACGCTACCATTTAGCTTACCATCACTAACACCGTGACATCCGACTAGGCGGTAGAGTTTGGCAGCGACTCGCCCGGATTGGCAGCACCACCTTACCTATTTCTGCCGCCATGACGTCATGACGTGTTCCAGTTTGGAGGGTAAGGTAGCCAGTAAACTTACTTTTGCTCGAGGCCTAACATCCCAACCTCAAGTTGGCAATACACCATTACTACCTTTGTTGTTTTTAGGCGGCGTGAATTTCTTACTATCAGGAAATCCGTCTGCTTGTTTTCCTTCCTATAACATAAAAAAATTACCCTTTTCATCCTACAACAACTGAAAGTCAGCAAGTGAGAACTATGGGGCTACTTTGAAATTTGGTCTCTGATCTGATACCGGTGATAAGGCCTTAGTCATATTATACGGGCTAGTTATAACCATAGAAAATTCGGGCTGAACACTCTGCTCGGCCTACAAAGCCTTTAGTCATTCAAACAAAAAAAACATAGAAAGTGTCTAATGCCAGTGGGTAATGAAGAAAGGTATTCTTTTAGCTATGCAAGTACCGTGTATACGACAAATATGTGACACTTGGTTTAAAAAAGGCCAAATCGATGTTAAAATCATTATTATACTTTTAAATAAAGTCTTTTTTTGACAAAATAGTCATTTCACAAGTTATCATAAACAAAAATTGTGAACTAACTTCACTAATTCCTGTCTAATGTTACATGTATTTTTTTACGGAATATGTACTGTGTACTATAAGGTTAAAAAGAAATAGTTTTAAACCACCGCTAAAAGAAAAAAACGATTACAGTGAGTGATGAATAAACATAAAAGCGTACAATTTGTTTGTCGATATAAAAGAAAAAGATAAAATTTACGAAATAAAATTAATAGACATCTTCGATGAAACACAATTAGTTACAATGATAAATATCACCGATGAAAACGAGAAGGTCGAACAGCTCGTTAAGTCGTACTCACGTCAAAACTGTCCAATTAATTGACGTGGTTACTTTTAAATGTAAAATAAAATTAATTATACAATCAATCAGAGAACATGTCATGGCCGCTAAGGTGTTACTTTTAGCGCAACCAAATGTCAATCAACGTATAAAGTGCTCATCCAACCGGCACATTTACCAGCTGAACTTATAGGTACGTCTTTTACAATAACCATCTCTGGAGTTTCATCTTTATTATCTTCTTTTTAAGGTTGAAAATTCTCAGAAGGTTTCACAGGAGATAAGTCTAGGTTATTTATGTTGCCTGTGGTTTAACAACCCGATTTGCCACAGTTTAATCGAGCGGTCAAATAAGACCCGTTCAAGGTGAGAACGGCCGACTCAAAGGCGTGTTTTATAAGGAGAAATTTTTATATTCGCTTGTCATTTCACGCGCATTTAAAGTTAATTTGCACTTATTTGACGATGTTGTATAAATTTCGATGTATAATATCTTACATTTATTTACACGAAGCATACCGAAGGAGGTATATGTAATTACTCTGTTAATAAAAGATAATATTTCAAAAGTTATCTATAACCGTATTACGACTGACGACCTAGCTTCTTTTGGCTTTATTCTTCACGACCATAGGGCCCTTAAATATTTTTTTTCAACCCTAAAGTAAGTAAATTATATGCTTGTGTCATGGTTGCTAGTCAACGGTAATATAACATAGAAATAATTAAATAGATACCAGAATAAATTTAACAAACACCCAGACACGGAAATGCAGACATCTAAATGTTCATCAAACAAATGCCTGCCCCGTCGGGAATCAAACCCGAGCCTAACAATTGGACGATGTAGTTACGCGTGTACTCTAGCCGCTCGACCAGCGAGGTAGTCGGGTTCGATTCTCCGATTTTTAATTATCTCTTCGCGCATAGCAAAACGTAAGTTCATAGGTTTTTGAAAGAGAAAACGTCTGATGTAAAATTTAAATGATTAAAAATATCAAAACATCTAATGAGATGTGACATAATATGTATACTTGTGAAGTAAGTTGTAGACAACCGCTAGTTACGTTATGTGCATAAAATCACATCGTATCAAAGTCTTTCTGAGTGTCCAAGCTGCCTCTCTAGTCACTTTAAATCTTTACTTATTCATATAAGATAGAATTAATTAGTGCCTAATAATTGTTATAACGCCGCGACCGTTTTGGAACAGCCTCTTGGATTGGTACCACCGCCTTACCTATTCCTGCCGCCATAACGTCATGACCTGCTCCGGTTTGGAGGGTAAGGTAGCCGGTAAACTTACTTACTTTTGCTCGAGGCCTAACATCCCAGCCTCAGGTTGGCAACGCACCATTACCACATTTGGTGTCTCTAGGCGGCGTGAATTTCTTACCATCAGGAAATCCGTCAGCTTGTTTGCCTACCAATATCATAAAAAAAAACTTAATTTAAATCTTTCATAATGACGTCAATGCTTACTATTACCGTGATCCAGTTTGAAGAGTAAAGTAAGAAAGGGGCCGGTTAGCTCAGTAAAGAGAATTGACATCCTATCGTTAAGTTGAGAGCATGCCCTCAAAATAATAGCCGCGTTTTGTAGCGTCAGGATCTATTTACATGTTCGTCTTCCGATAGTACATTTAAAAGAAATCAACTGTTAGTTTTAGATCTACGCTTTGCTATTTCTACCTTCACCACAGTGCATTTTATATAACACACGAGTCCTATTGATGGTACTAACTGAGTCTACGGAGGTTGTTGTGTACTAAATTTTAATGTTAATTTTTTTCATGTGATCCTTCTTCTTCGAGTAACTACCACAACTAAGAAAGAATAAGCAAAACTAGTTCATCTGTTTAGGTTGTGATACGACGACTAAGAATGGTCTTTCATTTTTGTTGGTGGTAGTTTACGGTAGACAGGGCTAAGTTTATTATCATTTTAAAATTATTTATAAGTTATAACTCAAAGTATAATAAGAATAAAACTATTTGTTCGTATGAATATTAAAACATTGTGTATATAATTAGTTATTTTATACTTATAAAAATATTAAATTATTTGCACACCACAATGTGGTAGAATATGTTGGAAAGCTTAAATAATTTTGTAACAACCTTAACACACATATTCCGCAAATAAATATATTTTCTTTCTTTCTTTCTTCTTGTTTATGAGACTATGATGACCGGACAAATGTTAGTCCATCTTACCTATCAGTGAATGTTGAGAGTGAGAGACTGAATTGAGTGTTGATTCACTGATAGGTAAGATGGGATCAATTCAGTATCAGTCCATTGATATTTCAATATTTCAATATATATTTCAATATCAATGGACTGATGTTAATTGTGATGACTAACAGTTGTGTCAAATTTACATTATCTATAGTTCTGCTTCTTTTTAACTTTTGTTCTTTCATAAAAACTTTCTCCTGACAATAATTTAAATATAATAAAAAAGAGGTTGCCAGTAACGCGCGAAAACGCGTTTTCCGATACCCATCTATCCATCCAATCTCTAAGATAAACGTCAAAGAAGTAAAAATATAAGACATCTAATTAAATAAATTAACGAGAAACATAACATGAAAATTTCAAGGAATTACAAACTAAAGACGTATTAAAGGACTTCAATAACTTCTGAACTTAAAGAAAACG
>NJDD01000470.1:186571-222358 GCA_002245505.1 Calephelis nemesis
AAAGATTGACAAAGCAGATATACAATGCGAATGTGGATGGATGTAGGTACCCGGGGAGACCTAGGCTGACATTTCACGATCAGATCAATCGGATATTATCCGAGGGTGGTGTCAAGAGTCTCCGAAACCGGCGTGTTTGCATGAAAAGGGTAATGAATGTGAAGGAAGCAAGACAGGTTTGTCAGGATCGTGAGGTCTGGCACTCGATACTCTCTGCCTACCCCGTAAGGGACTTGGCGTGAAGATATGTATGTATGTAAAAAAGGGAAAATTAATATATAAACACAATAAAAAAATGGTGAAATTGTTCCATCCATTTAACTGGGATGAGATGACCAAGGAAATCAAGGATTTATTTTTGTATTCAAGGGGTTTATCTCAAACCCCTTGAAGTCTGTATTTACCTAATAATAAAATATTTTCTTCAATTTTCCAATCCCTCATTATAAATTCAATCCCATTTCCTATCATCAATTCGACGTGCACGCAATCTGCTTTCAAATTCGCAATTAATATTCAATTTTTGAAATAGAACCGCTTGGAAATTCCGCAATTGGAATTCAGATGAAGTATCCATTATTCCAGCGGCTTTCTTGTGGCTCTATTCTTCCGTAAGAGACTGAATTGATTCCTTTAATCGCAGAAAATTTACGTTGGGGTTGATTTAGTTATTTATTCCCTTAGTAAATAATCAAAGACGTACTTAAAGCTTTACAGAACCTAATGATTGAATAACATAATTATTAGAATCCACATTTTTTTAACACATTTAATATTTAACATATTTTTTATATGTTTAATAATTTACATGTGTTTACATGGGCCATTATGAAAAGAACTTTAATAATACACATATGAAAAGTATTATTAAGAATTTTAATATTAGCCTAAATAATCATGTTTTTGACCAAAACGTGGTCTCCAAATTGTTCCACATTCTCTTTTTGTTAATAGACTGACGCAATGTTTAAATTGTATATAATAATAAGCCCTTATTTTAAATTACTACTAAGTAGATGATAGAAA
Source organism: Calephelis nemesis (assembly GCA_002245505.1). NCBI lineage: Eukaryota > Metazoa > Arthropoda > Insecta > Lepidoptera > Riodinidae > Calephelis > Calephelis nemesis. Next base: position 187,598 of record NJDD01000470.1, read on the forward strand.
TGAAATGATTTATTTATAGATTTTTTTTATAGACTGACGCAATGTTTAAATTGTATATAATAATAAGCCCTTATTTTAAATTACTACTAAGTAGATTATAGAAATGATTTTTTGCATTATTACATTAAAAAAATATTAACTATGATATATTTAAGTAAAGTAAAAATAATATCTGGTAATTCATTTTAATTGTGCTTTTATTGCATCGAGTTTAAGATCTAGTTAAGATAAGCTCAACTCCTACTTTATTAACCATTCGTTTTAATTTACTTCATTATAGATGCTAGTAAGGATACTATAGTTACTAGTAGGATGACTTTTCAGGATCGCACTTATAAATTAAATACCTATACATTAAGTATCTTCACGCCCATATCCCCGAAGAGTTAGGCAGAGGTACAACCAGGACACCCACGACTAGCCGAAGACACTAAATCCCACAATGTGATAGGTGGCAAGCCTATCGCCAACTGGGCACATATCCAATCCCGAGCAACATATTTTTGATTAGAAAATTGGAAAGACCGTATTTATATCCCGGCCCGGGATTTGAACCCGGGACCTCATGCAGTCAAGTCCTACAACTGAAACGTTAGACCACAGAGGCAACTCTCTATTTCATATATTTTATGGCTTGCTTTTAAAAATGAAAGGAAGAAAATGTTCTTCTTCTTCTTGTTTGTATCCTTATTTTACAATATGGATTTACAGTATTGATAAAATATAAATTATATTTAAGTAAGAGCGCATAAGAGCGCACTTTTATCTGTAAAATTTTCAGCAATGGTATAATATACCGTTTTAATATAAATTCAGTTTGAAACATTTTTTAAACTTGTTAAATGAAAGGTCTTTCATATAATAGGGAAGTTTATTGTAAAAACTATTACAAAGCCTATAAAAGAATGGCTTGCTACGTGGGGACGAGACATCCACACAGCAAGATTACTTTTATTAGTTGCGTTGATCCAGTGTTTGACATGTTTAAATGAATTTATATTACTGAGAAAAGATCTGCAAAATCACACTAGGATTTTGAAATAAGAATTTTTATGTCTTTGAATTTTTCTCTTCTGAAAACTTTTAGACTTGCCCATACGGTTCTCTTTTGTAAAATAAATATAGTATTCATTTCGGCATAACTCCTCCTTGGCCCAGAGAATTCCATACGACGTGCTGTGAGAATAAAAAAAAGTATCTTCACGCACATTTCCCTGAGGAGATAGGCAGAGGCACAACCAGAGCACTCACGACTAGCCGAAGACACTAAGAAAAGAAAGAAAAGAAAGAAAAGAAAAGAAAAGAAAAAATATTTATTTGCGGAATATGAGTGTTACAAAGATGTTACAAAATTATTTAAGTGTTTCAACATATTCTACCAACTTGTGGTGTGCAAATATTTTAATAGGTTTTAATCAAATTACTAATTTTAATTATTTAATTACAATCTACAACACACTGTATTTTGTATTTATTATAAGATTATTTATTAATACAACAATTTTTAAAATGTAAATTAATTTATCCCTGTCTACCGTAAACTACCACCGTTTCAAAACCTAGCCAGACAGGAGAAGAAACGGCGAAACAAACTCCTGCTCATCCGACATTCTGCAATTAAATTAATCATATTAGAAATACTATATTATTTATTCTTATCTGCAAGAAAATCTTTGTCCCACAATGTGATATATGGCAAGCCTATCGCCAACTGGGCCCATATCCAATACCGAGCAACGTTTTATTTTATTAGAAAATTGGAAAAACCCAATTTACTTTTTTTTGCCCGACCCGGATTCGAACCCTGGACCTCATGCAGTCAAGTCCAACAACCGAATCGCTAGACCACAGAGGCCAATAATTTAAAAAATACAAAAAATCTAAACAACTATAAGTAAGTATGTAGTCATAATATTAATTTTTGTTACATATATATTCCGTCAAAACAATTAATGTTTAATAACACAAAATAGTTCCAGTCGAAATGTATTCCATCGGATACCCTTGGCGTACAAATTAATCCATCAAGCCGGTTAATCCGGTTGGACGTCAGGCGCGCCTGTCAAGCGTCTTGTCAACCGGCCTGTCAAAATTATGACGCATGAATGCGCCACCGCGATGTCAGCACTCGCTTTTCCATTCCAAACACGTGAAGATTTCTTGTTATAAATAAACAAGTTTTTGTATTATCGTATTTAGAATGGGTGCGCATTGACGTCTCCTACCTCATAGAGGATAAGATGATATGGTCATTGTTGGGACAAGTAAGTACACAAAAACTTTTTATGAAATACTTAGTACAAAAGAAATAAGTACATGTCACCTGTAGGATGTACAATTTTGAACCAGCATGAAAACTAAGCTTAGCTGTTTAAATATTTCAATAATTTCCATTAAAGAAAAGGGGTTGTTATTTTTTATCAATCTAATTTCGATAAATATCCCTCGACAAATTACACAGATTGAATCTTACCCCACAGCAAACTATATGGTTGTGTTATGGTTCTATCAAATCTGCCCCTGTCGGAAATAGAATCCGAGCCTCTCTGTTCGTCCGCTAAAGTTTTTGACCAATGAGGCGGTGTACCTACCTAGGTCATCTCATGGCACCAGTTATACTCAGCAAAAGACGAATACGCTCGTGGCATTTTAAAAAGATCGCTGAAACAAATAACAACGCTCCCTACTATATATATCACTTCTCCAAATGTGTAAGTGACGCTTTGTCAACCTATAGCTAGAGCATCTTTTTTGGCTAATTCTTTTATATCTTTTGAATAACAAATATCATAAAAATCAGTTCAACGGTTTAGCCTTTGAAAGAGTAACAAACAAGCAGCCGGATATTTACAATATTTGTATGGATAAACTACGTAGGTATAATTAATATGGGTAGTGAAAGCTTCCATGTATCTGATTCCATGTTGTCAATAATTCAATTTCATTCGTCTTCTGAAATATAGTATTAAGAGTTAAATGGCATTTTACCAGATACACAACTAAACAAACAAATTCTTTTAATAACTATAACATTTACTGTCTCATTATGCAAAGAAATGTGGCTATCTCGTAATTATATTATATCGTTGAAAGTTTAATTGTCACGAAGTCAAGTGTCCAATCTATTCTACCGCACAAAAGAGCGCGTAATGGCTAACTGTCACGCTGACAGCTGATGTGTCACGTGACAGCTCCGGTTGACATATTGCGGCCGCGTACAGCTTATGTCACATTATATCTTGTGACGCGGGCTTTGAACGAGATAATAAAAGCTTAATCCATCACGAACTGTTGGTAAATAGTACTTATGTATTATTGGTTTATTTTGTATTAAGGTCGATGACAGTGCTGGATGTCTGAACTAATATTACAAATGCAAAAGTCGGTTTGTCTGGCTTATTTTAATGAAATGTATTATGCCTTAACTTAAAAATTCCAGTTTAAACACAGGCTATTTTTTTGTAGTTAACCACCAAAAGGCTATATTCATATATTATAAACCATTAAAGCTACCAGTTGTGTTTCCTTATATATCAAGAGCTAGAAGTCTTCGGAATCTTGCTGTTTACCATGTAATTATATTTTTACTAGCTGCGCCCCGCGGTTTCACCCGCGTAAGTCCCAATCCCGCGGGAACTCCGGGATAAAAAGTAGCCTAAATGTTATTCTGGGTCTTCAGCTACCTACATACCAAATTTCATCGTAATCGGCTTTGTAGTTTTTGCGTGAAAGAGTAACAAACATCCATACATACAAACTTTCGCATTTATAATATTAATAGGATATTAACTATATTTAATTTAATATATTATGGCAGAATATAGTTTCTATTGCTATCAAGTTTGCCTGGTAAAAAATATGTTATTATTTTGACAAAAGCGACCAAGGCCAGCTGCTTTTAGCTCGCAATATAAAAACAAAGTTAAAAATTTTACTCTACTTCACCATTTGCATGAGTCCTTGGCTCTATTCTAACAATTCTAACAATTAACTATTCTAACAATTTCTCTTTACCAAAAATAGTCTTAGGCATAGGTTTTAAAAGTAAGACTCAAATTCTCCGAAAAATCATTAATATTCTTTTATATAAAAATATAACAAACAAACACACGGCTCTCCTGACATTGCTGCGTCGCACTGGACAACTGTCATTGACGACAGGAAAATAGAAGGTGGTGGATTCATACGAGAATGAGAGAACGAACGAGATGCAGCACGGTACGCTACCACCAGTGGCCCTTTAGGGAGGCCCTCCATTTAACCTTTGTTCGCCGCATTTTTTTATGATATTGGAAGACAAACAAGCAGACGGATTTCCTGGTGGTAAGAAATTCCCGCCGCCTAGAGACATCAACAGTGGTATTAGCGTTTCCAACCTGAGGCCGGGATGTTAGGCTTTGAGCAAAAGTTAGTTTACCGGCTACGATATTCTCCGAACCGGAACACGTCATGACGTTATGGCGGCAGGAATAGGTAAGGCGGTTGTACCAATCCGGGTGAGTCGCTGCATAGCTCTACCACCTAGTCAGATGTCACGGTGCTAGTGACGGTAAGCCTATGCTTGTCTTTAACGAGCTGCCTGGCTCAGTAAGGCAGATGGTCTATTCTGCAAAGGAGGCTGGACCAACACGGGGAAAAAGTTACTTACAAGATTCCTGGCAGGATAGGAGACCCGGACCAACACCCCTTGAATAATTGTAATAAATGGATTATTAGTATCCATAGACATTAATACATATTACAGTAACATTAACGTAAAACAAAGCCGCTTTTGTATCAACCATAATTAAAGGATGTGGTAAATAAATTTTGGGCTAGGGCAGGTGATGTGTAGGTTCTGAATGAAGTACAATATAATTAAAGCATAGAAGGTGTTGAAAAGCTAATTACAAAGGATAATTTTACTGCTCACGAATAATTATGTATTCTCATGTTTAATTTATATTGATTGTAATGGCGAATGTCGATGGAGTGATAAATAATTCATCGTGTTTAACTAAACTGTCATAATTGCAATCAGAATCTTGATTCATTAGTCGATTGTTCTGGAGAAAATCTAATACAAAAACGTCAGTTGACGCTTATTATATTGATGAGATATTCGATGTGTGCGTTTCCAAGAACATAAATATTCTTAGAAAAATTACACAAACAGAACTTAGTCTCATGCAAATTTTAAGTTTGAGATATGGGTATCAGTTAGCGATACTAGTACTTAGAAACACTTACTTAAATTGGTACCAGAAAAAATGTTATATTAAAACGTGTACAAATACGATGTGTACGTTTCTAAGAACATTAATATTATTAGAAAAATTACACAAACAAAACTTAGTCTCATTTAAGCAAATTTTGAGTTTGAGATATGGGTATCAGTTAGCGATACTAGTACTTAGAAACACTTACTTAAATAGGTACCAGAAAAAATGTAATATTAAAACGTGTACAAATGCGATGTGTACGTTTCTAAGAACATAAATATTGTTAGAAAAATTACACAAACAAAACTTAGTCTCATTTAAGCAAATTTTAAGTTTGAGATGTGGGAAGCAGTTAGCGATTCTAGTACTTAGAAACACTTACTTAAATAGGTACCAGAAAAATGTAATATTAAAACGTGTACAAATGCGATGTGTACGTTTCTAAGAACATAAATATTGTTAGAAAAATTACACAAACAGAACTTAGTCTCATATAAGCAAATTTTAAGTTTGAGATATGGGTATCAGTTAGCGATACTAGTACTTAGAAACACTTACTTAAATAGGTACCAGAAAAAATGTAATATTAAAACGTGTACAAATGCGATGTGTACGTTTCTAAGAACATAAATATTGTTAGAAAAATTACACAAACAAAACTTAGTCTCATTTAAGCAAATTTTAAGTTTGAGATGTGGGAAGCAGTTAGCGATTCTAGTACTTAGAAACACTTACTTAAATAGGTACCAGAAAAATGTAATATTAAAACGTGTACAAATACGATGTGTACGTTTCTAAGAACATAAATATTATTAGAAAAATTACATAAACAGAACTTAGTCTCATATAAGCAAATTTTAAGTTTGAGATATGGGTATCAGTTAGCGATACTAGTACTTAGAAACACTTACTTAAATAGGTACCAGAAAAATGTAATATTAAAACGTGTACAAATACGATGTGTACGTTTCTAAGAACATAAATATTATTAGAAAAATTACACAAACAGAACTTAGTCCCATATAAGCAAATTTTAAGTTTGAGATATGGGTATCAGTTAGCGATACTAGTTCTTAGAAATGTTTAAATAAATAGGTACCATAATAAAATTTAATAAACCTGTACGATTTTTTTTCCTGTCGGTATTAGGTCAAGAAATTTGTTCTCTATACAGGATCGTTTCTAGATAGATGTTGAGATTTTGACAACGTTCAGTAAATGCAATAAAATATAATTAAAGATAATATAATCGTATAAAAAATACCACAATTAACAAGTAATGATGTGTAGGAAAAGATAAGCACTATATAAGACAAGACGTAGCATAAAATTGAAAAACAAGTAATCTAAATCTCGTTTTATTTTGTGTCGACATCTCTTTTTAGATGAAATAAGTTCAATTATTTGAATATTTATTTTGGAAAGACTTTTTCTGATCGTGTTTATTCTAGCTATGTTACCTCTTAAAACAACCCACTTATAACTCTCCACAAAAACTTTCGATTCAAGACTTTCTCTCCCTTATAAGTTATTCTTTCCATATTATTCAAGGTCTATGTTAAAATGAACATTTTATTTAATTAATTGGCTGTATAAATATAAACATCAGTAATTAGTGACTGCAACCATAAGATAATATCTAATAAGTGCCAACACACTTATCATGGTGTATAATGAATAGGTGCCGAATAATAATTAACGTCTAATGGTATTTAGTGGGTTTGAATTTACATAATGTTAATACGATCTCAAAGTTGTTCCGTGCTTTCGATAATTAAGTGAAATCATATTTAACTTAAGAGTATCACATGTTAATGTTTATTTACATATTGATTTAAATTTAATGCACTTATGCATTATGCATTTAATTAGAACAAAGGTTTAACTTAACCTAAGGACATTCTATATCAGTTAATCTAATACTGAAAAAAATTTTTATGGGGGGTTCACATTGGTCTGAACCAACTCGGTAATTTTAAGGCGTGTTTCGGCTTGAAGAGTAAAATGGCTTTCACAGTTAGCTTAGATGAGTTTTGACATCAGTTGTATGTTAAAAGAAACACAATTACATGTTTAGTGATAATGTGTAAAAAAATTGTGCCATTTATGATACAATTTAATTTAATTTGATTTATCATTTAGGTGACATTTAACAAACACCTTTTTAACTAAGTTGTTGCTGACCGTCTTTATTGTAGAGCCTGTATGGAGACAGAAGAGACAATTGTCCACGTTATCATTGAATACAAGACTATGAGCAGGAAGTGGGCCAAGAACCTCAGATCCCCTAAATGATTCCCTGAAGCTTCCAGTGGTGTTACAAAGTTGTTGAACTTCATGGAGAAGTTGGGATGGCAAAAGTAGAGCACTTCCACGACTGACGGTCAGTAATAGACAGTAAATCGTCAAGTTGCGGAAAACCGCCCTCGACCAGGAGAAATAAGAAGATTCTTTCGATAAAAAATATTTCTTTTCACCAAAAACCGTGATCAAGTATTAACTAACAACGTTTTTTATTTAATTAGCTTTATGTGTTGACAAATAGAAAGAGAAACTGTGGAGTATTTTTAATTTGTTTTATTTAATTTTCGAATTATAAATTTATAACTTTAGTAGGATAGCTACAATTAAAATGTTGGCAACACACCAATGATTGTTAATACACTACATTACGCTCCTGATGTTGATGATATTCGATGATTTTTTACCACCCAATAACCTGTTGCCCATTTTCCCAGCTTTTTTTTATTAAAATAAGAACAATTATTGAAAAGTGACAATGACAAACACACCCAAATTCGATTAAATTATTTAACAAAATTGAAATCAATTGAGTCTTGAATTTTGTACCTTATTGAAAAAAAGATAAAATGTAGTACATTTATGTCCTCCAAATATTTCAAAATAATAATATTTAGGTAATGTTCGAATTCTTCTTCGACGCTCCATAGTTATTTAAACCCACAATTTATTATTTAACAAAGACTAGCTGGGAAATCCCAAAATAAAACTAATTGAAATATTATGCTTAAAATTAATAAAATGTATTACATTTTACTTATGTCGCATGTTTAACGGAAAAATAATCTTTAAATGACTGAACACAATCAAGCGGCATTCTCAAAGAAAATATTAACTTTGTCACTAATTGTTTAGATACTATCCAAGCCACAAATCAGGCTTATCGACGTAATGTCTTTATTTATACATACCGAACACGAAATAGGGTTAAATATTTTCAATGACTTCCTACCGGTGTTAACAGTCAAAGAACTAGAGTATAATTTTATATGGAACTTAACATTTGGATATGTAGAGGTTACTTTAAGATGGAAACTCTTCTGGCTGTTTAAAAAGTAGAATTGAAATTAAAATACTCGAATGATAAAATATTAAAAGGTATTGTCGGACAGAAGAAACGAAAACATAATATAAAAGAAGAAAACAATTAAATAGTACATACGAAATTATCCTCTTATTATACAAAATAATTAGATAACACGATCCCAGTGTTACAATTGGCTAAACAAATAAAAAAATAGTAATGATTTCTTTTAAATAATCATCAATAAATACACCCTTTAAATAGGTGTTTCTACTTATAATAGCTACTTTAATGTTACGTAAAATTATATTCTACGATATTTTAGCTAAATATATAGGTTTTTCTTCTGTTTGTGACATGTGAAACGGTATACTAACAGTTATTTATTTAACATCAAATTTTAATTGATAGATTAATATACCTATACGATTTCTTGAATAATAATAAAAATTCCAAACTGATAGTTATATGTATCGGAGCTCACGAATTTCACAACACCTCATTTGAATTTATTTTTCTTTGTTCAAAAATAAATTCAAATGAGGTGTTGAGAGTTGGTTGAGCTATTTTCAAATAAAAATGTATTGATTGAATAATTGAAATATAGTTAAATTATTTTACCTTCTAAATGTAATCATAAATTCAAATTGTTTAATATAGTTGTTACATACATATAATGCGATGCATTATTTTCAAATCATTCTATTTTTAAATATACTCTAACACATAAAACCAAATTTTGTGGTCAAACTATTAAAATAAATGTTTATGGCTTACTTCAAACGCCAGTTGACATTCACTTCGGAAGTTTTCTTTGTTTAGTGTTTGCCAAAGTAATATGTTACTTAACATTAGTGTGTACTTTCAAAGTACGTCCATTTATTTCTGTGTTCATGAGTTTCATGACTCATTGCAGCAAAACTACAGAGTAGTTTGCTGCAGTGCCTACGATTTCTCAATCATTTAAAAAGTTGAAAGTTTTTTCTTTTTTAAATCTTATGTTTTAGAGGGGTTTTGTTCAAAGACATGTCAACCCCATCGTACCCAATCACACTTTTGTCCCTCATATTACAAAAAAATAATGTAAAAATTAAATACTTAATAATAATTATACTATACCTAAATTTTGTCAACTAGCTAACAGCATTGGTTAGCTAGTTGACAAAATTTTTTTGCCAATTCTGTGTTTGGACTTGACAAAATTTCCTGCACTAAACCTAACTTTGTTACTCCATTCCGTCGGGCTGAGCACTCTGCTCGGCCCACAAAGCCCGGTGAAGTTGTAAAAACCGCGAGGTTGGCAACGCAATAGTCATTCCAAAAAAAAAATACTCTATTTCAAAATGAGAATCGAAATCTGCATCGTAAGACATATTTTATTGAAGGAAATAATATATGGAAGTATAGGCGCATAGCCGAAGCTGAGGTCGGAAAGTAGTTAAATAAGCAAATTTTCATTTAAAATTCTGAAGATTTTATTCAAACATCAACTGTTATGCGCAGAAAACATTTGTATACCACCACACATGAATATTGCTTGTCACTTTATACATTAGTGATTGCGGAACGCAATTCTCATTTTAATCATCAAGGTAATTATTTTTTATTGTTGCCAATTTGTCTACAGAATAAACATAAATTTTCTACATCACCATTATGATCATCAGCCAAAGGACGTCCACTGCTGACCATAGTTCTCCACCAAAGATCGAAACAAGTTACGGTCACCAGCCGCTTGTATCCAGCGACTCCCCGCGACTTTGACCAGATCATCAGTCCACCGGGTGGGAGGTCGTCCAACACTACGTCCTTCGGTGCGGGGCCGCCACTCGAGAACCTTTCTTCCTTAGCGGTTGTCGGTTCTCCGAGCAATGTGGCCTGCCCATTGCCACTTTAGCTTGGTGACTCTCTGAACTATGTCGGTTACTCTCGTTCTCTTGCTACATAATTTTTCTAAATTTTATCTACATTATGCTATAAGTGACAACCAGACAACAAATTGCCATCAGTTTTAGTGTTACCTTCACTAACAACACAGCAAAGTAATCTAAAATTGCCGAACTTCTGTACTTTGAGTTGCAACTTGCAAACGTACATACAGTCAACGGTTAGTCTGAGTTTTGCAATAAGAATTTTAGAACGGCAACAAGCTTTACGTAAGACGTAGATTTTTTAGTCTTAGTTTAAACGTAATACTAGAAACATTATGTCTGGGTAACAGAAAAAAATTGTGTGTGTACTTATATACACGCGTTTGAAGTACTTATATACACGCGTTTGAAGTTATACTTCTTCGGCGTAATAACATAAAAATCTTTTTAAAAATTTTATCTTTTGCCTTATTTTACATTTGTAGACAAAATGACACTAACCATAGAAAAAAGGTATTTAATACATTAAAAGTTTTATTATAATGCATCATTTAGTTAAATGAAGTTTATTTAATATTTAATAAAAACTAAAATGTTATCTATAGCTGACTTCATCATGTTGGTTTTTCGTGACGGTGTGCGCGCGCATCGTAAAAATTTACCCTCATCATTTTTTCCTAACGCGCCAAAAGAAGTATAACTTCAAAAACTCACAATTTGACATTTGTTTTTTGAATGGATGTTCGTACTAGCGATACTGAAGATATTTAAATGCGGATGGATCTAGATGCGTCTGCTCTGTACAGTTCGCAATAGGTACCGTTGCATGACGTGACCGAGGCTTGTCAGGCCACATGAGTGATGGCGTGCCTCGTCGACGTTAGCACCTGATTTATTACTTCCGAGCCCCTCACCCACACTCCCCGCGCCCCTTCCCCGCTCCCAGTACAGACAGCATGTTAATTCCTATATTATTTATCACGTGACTGGTTCATTCATGTTCATTTAGATGTAGGTCGCGGACACCTGTTTGAGTTTAATTGATGTTTTATCTAGTGATCAAATGAACTCGTTTTTATGACAACATTAATATTTACTAGTACAGTAAGTAGTAACCAGGTAACAATTAAAGAATTCTATTGTGATAACTTTATTTATTCTTGTCATAATACCTTTCATGCACGAGATTGTCTTTTTTCAGTGTATAGGTGACGTGACCTACCTGTTTCCTGTCATCAGAATTGGTTTGGTTTTCTTATAAATATTGTTCGAAAACAAAGACTTTGAGCTTAAGAGTAAAATGTCTATTGGTAATCTTTATAAAAACAAAAGTGCTGTAATGTGCAAAAAACTCAGTAAGTATAGAATATCATTTAAAATAACTGAATAACTAATTAGTTAGAAGTTAGAAGTAGGAAAAGAAAATAGAATACTTTAAGACTCTTATTTCAACTGAGATTAATGCTACAGATTTTTACAAGACAGTACCTACCTGTTCTCTTCTTTACAATAGCTAAAAGGTCTTTATATAATTTACTATTACCTTAATTTTGACGACTTAAGAAAACCTAAAGGCCACTTGCACGTTCCTGGGTTAAATAATATGTAACTCGCAGCTTTAAACTACAATTAAATCACATTGTATTTGAAAGTTAAACTCATTTCTAAATTTAACTGGGGAACGTGGCAGCGACTCTAAAACAGAAAAAGCGGAATGCGAGTGAAATTTGAAACTTTGGCAGTGGGCTGAATCTTGTTCTGCGAAACTAGTAGAGATTGCCATATAATAGAAAATAAGTTGCAATTAACTTCAAATACGTTTAGGTTTTATTTGAAATTATTACGTAGAGTCAATTTAATTATGTTGAGCTATTTTTCAAGTAACCTGCGACTAATTGTTTTAAAGTAAGTGCTTTATGTTATACACAACTACATACAATACATCTTACAAATTAAAATGAAATGTATTTTCCCATGCAAGTTTGTCACGATTTCACTTCATGTCGCGTGACATTCACACGTAAGTTTATGAATTAATTTGCGGTGCCAACTTTAAAATCTATTACATGTTAATGTCTGAATAAGTTCTAGATAGGTTACTAGAAAATGTGGGTGATCACGTAATGTACGAGTATAAACATTGTTTGCGAATGTAAACGCACCAAGTTGGGATAAACATAGCACGACTTATTTTTAACTGATTAAGTTTTTATTGACATAAATAATTATTTGATATGATTTGAATAATAATTATTTGAGATTAATAATGGATAGACCGATTTTGCTAATTGTTTTTTTTTGTGTTAATTATTGTCGGGAGAATTATTGTCAGATGAAGAGAGAAATTGGGAAAGTTGCAGCGGCCAGCGATAATGGGAAAAACAGTTGCAAGGTTGCTATCAATGTTAAGCGGTACGAAGTTCGCAAGGTCGGCTAGTAAAAAATAAACATTGTCTTGTCAATGTTTTTACTAAATTTTATCTAAATACACGAATTTTAATGATTTCGTCTATTATTATATTTTATTGGGCTGACTAGAAGAACTATCTGAAAACTAGCTAAAAGAACGATAAATGTTGTTCTGTCTGAACTATGAAAGTCATTTTAAAAAAAATGCCACGACCAAGGGTAATAGATAAAATAATATGAAGTAAAAAATACGAAATACGTCACTGATCTGAAAAATTGCAGAGAAAATGGGAAAAACCACCCTTAAATTTTGACCATACAAACTTTTAGAAGCTAATAATGTCAAACATTACAAAAGTTCGCCGGATCGACAGATAAATAATATTAATGAAAGGTACAATACAGTACAGTATAAGGTAGTTCATTATAGTGAACTGTTAATTAAAAATGTATTCGCTATGTTTTATATTATCAGTCAGTACTTGTATTTCAGTGATGAACACATCCGATACATCCCAGCACAGGTGTCTGCTGACAGCCTAGCAGGAGATCGCGAATGAACATACTTGTACATTATGTGCTCTGGGATTTATAATTTCTCCGCATATAATATTTCTATCAGAGCTAGGATGTATAATTGTTTTATCAATTCACAAATTCTCTCGGTTGTGAAATATACATGTAAATCTTCCTCTTCAATCACTTTATCTATTAAAAAAAAGTGCATCAAAATCCATTGCGTAGTTTTAAAGATTTAAGCACACAAAGGGACATAGGGAGAGAGGAAGCGACTTTGTTTTATACTGTGTACGCACTCGAAGATAAGTTGAGTATTATTATTTATTTATTACAAACAATAAATTGTAAAGGGCAAAAGAAAAACTGACTTACATCATGACTGAGCTTAACTGCAATATAGGTAAGTGACGAGTGACGTATATGTTAAAGCAATGAGAAATAATTTTATGTAAATAAAAATAGTTTGTTACATTTATCTTTTCTGTCGTTTGCCATAAGTAGTTATGTGTAAGCTATCGGAGAAGTCGCCGAGTTTTATGTCAACTTTTCTATCAATTTCGATAAAACATACCGTACATTTTTAAAGCCCTATACTTAGGCAGCTAGAAGAGCCACACGCCGCACTCACCCGTTCCATGATTACTATGAAATATTGCGCTCTAAAGTAAATGTCTTAAGCAGCAAATCACTATTTTTGACACTACTACACTACATTTTTTTTATAAAAATAATTTGAAAAAAGTATAAAAACTAAAACACTTATCTTTTAGGTATAGTACCAATGTTTATGTTGAATCTGGGGTCGATATTTTCATAATTGAAGTAGACAGTTGGGTTTTTCTGTCAAAAAAGGGTTAACTTTTTGATTTTTTTCTATCGAGCAAAGTGAAATGAATTGTGTTTTGGAAACAATAGTCTTATAAAGCATATTAATGTTAATCTTTTGTATTTTTGTTACAATCCATGATTATTTTGTATGAAAACAACATTATATTGCTGACGTATTTTAGCATACATGGACCCTTAAGCCTCTTTGGTCTAGCGATCTTCGGCTAATCGTGGATATCCTGGTGATACCTCTGCCTAACTCTTTTCGAATATGGGCGTGAATATAATTCTTTATACATTTTAAGTTAAAATCTTTGTTATTCAAATAATTTATATAAATTTCATCAAAAAAGATACAGTTTCAAGCCATTAATGTCAGTCAAATCAACTAAATGATAATTTTGAAATCCGTTTTTCAGGTTATCTTCAATATCTTTTTTTATATTTATAATAGCCCTGACGCGAGAATTTTTTCAGATGCAGATTCTTCTGTAAAACAAACGATAACTGGCATTTCATGGTCTTGTTACACAAACATTTTAGGACATTTCACACAGAACTTTGTGATAACGTCTAAATTGTTTTGTCAGTGTCTTTGTTAATACGATATACTATACATAAAAAAAACATAATTTTTGATATTCATATTTTTAAATGAAGAAACATTTGTACTGTTTTACGTATCACTTATATTTTATTATTTATTATAATTTTAATTATAATTAAATTTAAATTAACTTAAATTAAATTTAAATTAAATTAAATTAAATTATAATTCAATTTAAATTAAATTTAATTATAATTTAAGTTCTAGCCCTGATGATGCTGTAAAAAGCGAAACCGGTAGGCTATTTATAAAATAATAAAATATAAGTGATACGTAAAACAGTACAAGTGTTTCTTCATTTAAAAATATGAATATTTGGAAGTTTTACCAAGCGCCTACGATGGAAAACATCAAATCTAATTTTTGATTATATCTGTACATTTATTCTGCAATATCGTATTAAAGATATTTTGTAAGTTTTTTAATGAGTATACTACGTTTTAAGCACACAGATGAAATATGTTTCGAATCATGAAAGGGTTAAAAGTAACTTGAAACACTTCACTTTAATTTTCCACACTGAGGATGCAGCTCTTTTCTTTAATCTTGGCTGACCCACTGCCACATCTTTCCAAGAAAAGGTTTTGTAAATTTTATGAGTTAAACATATTAAGAAATCTACAAGGCAGGGAATATTTTTCCAATATACCAATTTTAAATCTCCACAAATCTAATTGCAAACTTGTACCTTACCTTATACCGTTTCCATTATATTTTTCTAAATCTTATTACGAACCGCAAATAACCGGTAAACACTTTTTACAACCAGCTGCTCATAATCAATACAAGTTATCTCAGTACTCATTAGAATAATAATATAAAGGTCTATATATTTATACATATACTTATGTCATATAACTATACATATAATATGGAATTTTAAGCAAAATAGGAGGCAGTCATGCGAACGTAAAGACATATCTTTTCGTCGGTTTTTTTGGATATCAGAAATAACTACTGGCCCAATTTCAATTTGGTTTAAGACCGTTTGTAGAAATGGTTTCAATTTATAGGAAATTTATCTTAAAAAAATCCGTTCATGGTGTCTGGTATATGATTGGATTATATGAAAATTATTTTGATGTTTACAGATATATTGATATTTAAATCAACATTAACTGACATCTACAAAGCTGACATTACCCATAATTTACTTTTTTTTATCTTACTTGTCTTGAGATATCTCCTTAATGTCTACTTTGTAAATTGCGCGTGCGCATATAAATCTTGGTCTTGTATAATGATTATCCGTTATTATGCCCATAAATACAAATTTGTTGTTCCATCGTAAAACGTGCTTAATTACCATGTAATTAAAATTAAAACAAAAATAATGATACTGGCAAAGTCAAACGATGCCGATACATAATTATTATTTCATGTATGAATAAATTAAAATCTAGATTTTAGCGGACAGTCCGGCGTTGTTTTTTCACTATTTGTAGATATATCATTCCATTTTTGTTATTGTCGTATAAAATCTTTTTGTTCCACTCCAAATACTTATACATAATAACTTCATAAAATTTAAAATAAATGCCCTTTTATCTCATTTTTTTTAATATTAAGTTCCTGTAGTAATAATATGTGGTCCGTTATTCTTAAAATACCATACTCCACATTAACATAAGTAATTCGAAAATTAATATTTGTTTGTTTGTTCTCAAAACAATTCGTTAAACAGCCATGCTACATATATAACCAGGAGACAGACACAGCTTGATTTTTGTTTCTACACCTAATAGTACTTCTATAAAACATTTTAATGTCATATATAAAATATCATCAAAATCACTAAGTGCAGCAGTTTAAATATTTATGTCACATCCTTTTTCATAAAATCACAAACAGATTATATGTAGCGGAAAAAACAGTGCAATAATTTATTTGCGAAAAATTAATTGAAATGTTTATATTTAATACTCATAAGCAACCATTAGGATCGTAATTATAATAATAAAAATAACAAAAATAAATTTCATTCTGAACGATAATCTATTAGGGTTTTGTATTGTACTTACTGTATAATTTGAACACGTTTTAAATATTATCTGTATACCTATTTTAAAGGTTAGAATATATTCTAGGTATTGCTAATGTTAACATAAAGTAATGTACTTATTTGTATAAGAGTACGAGTATATTAGTGAACAGTAACTATCCAAAACAATATTTTTATTTTATTTTGAGCAGATATTTATTCCACCTATCCCCTCAAATAGGATATTAAAGAAACATAATACAATAAAGAGGATAATTTTAAACTGACTTGAATAAATTTGTAATGTTATTAATCTAAGCAAAAAAAATGCTGGATTTATTACTATTTAAGACAATTTTGATCACGTGTACTGTATGTAAATTATGTTGAGATTTATGTTTATTGCAGATTACTACGAAATATGAACATATATCAAGTGTAAAGCCAGTCACACACGTAGCTATAATATATATTTCTATAATATATTATCGCATATTAATACATATTACTGGATATTATTACCATCAATGAATGAGGGCAAAATATATAATATAGCATCGTCTCCGTGTGTGGTAGCTTACTACATTATATATTATAGCGCGGCATATTAATATATGTATATTAATGTTATAGCTACGTGTGTGACGGGCTGTACTGTTGGTTTGTTAGTTACGATAATTATACTACAAAAACAGCTTGTAATTAGATTTAAGTTTAGGTACTAGAGCTCTAGGACGCAATGGTTTTTTGCAACACTTTATTTGTGTTAACATCATAGTTAATTAATGTATACCTTGCGATACAAAACTTACAGTGTAGTGCTAAGTTCACTGGTGGTAGAGTGCTGTACACAGGTTTATATATAGGTCATGCATGACCAGCTAGTGGTAGAGCGCTGTGCAGCAATTTGGCTGGATTCAACAACATACATATTTCTGCTGCCACAATGACTTTGTAATATCCCGACCAGAGGGGTAGGATAGCCGGTAGACCTGCACAATGTGCCTTCAATCCTGACCCCAGAATACCGACTTGTTTGTTGTTAATGAGCTTTAAAATAGTTGATAATTTATTAGGGCATTAACATAATAAAAACTCAGATCATAACTCGGCTTGGCTAACAATTGTAAATGATCTGAATCTTCTTTTACGAGCTTATCAGTAGTTTTTCCCCGTGTTGGTCCGGGCTCCTTTGTAGAATAGACCATCTGCCTTCCTGTGCCAGGCAGCTCGTAAAAGGCGAGCATAGGCTTCCCGTCACTAACACCGTGACATCTGACTAGGTGGTAGAGTTTTGCAGCGACCCACCCGGATTGGTACCGGTGGAACCAATTCGGGTGGTAAATTTTTTTTCTTGTGAACAAATTAAAATCAAATAATAAACGATAAAATATTTTTTTATATTTATCTAGGTGGTAGAGTTAAGTAGCGACTCGCCCGGATTGGTACCACCGCCTTACCTATTCCTGCCGCCATAACGTCATGACGTGTTCCGGTTCAGAGGGTAAGGTAGCCGGTAAACTTACTTTTGCTTGAGGCCTAACATCCCGGCCCCTGGTTGGCAACGCACCATTACCACCTTTGGTATCTCACCTTGTTTGCCTTTCAATGTCATAAAAAAAGCTGTTTTAATAATAGCAGCATCCTTGGCGTAATTTATACGGCGCCCCGTACACGCTGTTGAACAGCATGTAGGGGGCGCCAGTTCGAAATCATACTAAAAAGTAAGTAATATATAGCGTACAGGATCTGACGCTCCTTTACATCTGGCGCTCTGGGCGGTTGTCCAACTGCGCCATACCCAAACGCCGTCCCTGGAGCTTATGTTCTTATAGTATTCCGACAACTCCGAAAAGAAATTTTGTACATCACTGCACTTAAATGTTGTAACTTTCCGCCCGGAAAAAATCTTACTCGTAATAATGTTAGACAAAATAAAAAAATGGTATTTCGTAAACCTCAATATGGAAATTTCAGGACTGTCAACTAAACAACGACTATGAAACTACGAAACAGTTCTGGAATAATGATTGTTAGGTATCAAAACTCAACAATAATAATTACATCGATGGAACGATATATCATGTCATAGCAAATATTACGATCAAACTGTTTATAAACCCAATGACTCCGGGAGAACGATGATTGATTTAGAAAACATGTAATACATACACCATTAATACTGCTCATAAATGATTGATGACCGGGAGGTACAGTCGGCTACGCAACGAAGTTGACGGCAAAATAACATGAATGGAAATTAAAGTGGAAGGTATAAAACTAGTGATAGGTGAGCAGAAAATCAACGCAATACTTTCGGACATCGCGTCAGAGCTTAAGGCTCCATACTCAGTCAGCCAGAAGAGCCAATCACCGCGCTCCCCCGTTCCATGATTACTATGAACAATGGCGCTCTAAAGTAAACGTCTTAAGCGACAAATCACTATTTTTGACACTATAAAAGTAATTTGAAAAAAAGTATAAAAACTGAAACACTTATCTTTTAGGTATAGTACTTATCTATGTTTAGGTTAAATCTGGTGTCGATATTTTCTTATTTGAAGTAGACATTTGCGTTTTACTTTCAAAAAAGGGTTAACTTTTTGATTTTTTCTATCGAGCAAAGTGAAATGAATGGTGTTTTGGAAACACTAGTCTAGTACAGCATATTCATGTTAATCTTGTGTATTTTTGTCAGCAAGATCCATGATGATTGCTTTGTATGAAAAAAACATTTAACTGCTGACGTATTTTAGCGTATATGGACCCTTAAGCTATCAAGCCCATCATCTTGATGCGTGGAGATCTACAACTGTACGATTCCGAAGACATTTTTTACCCCGAATAACAACTTCGTGGAATCAGTTACCAAGAGCGGTATTCCCAAACGATTATGACTTAGGACCCTTCAAGAAAAGACCGTACTCATTCCTTAAAGGTAAGCAACGCATCTGTGATACTCCTGGTGTTGCAAATGTCCGTGGGCGGAGGTGATCACTTTCCATCAGGTGACCTACTTGCTCGTTTGCCTCCTCTTCTTTAAAAAAATAAAATAAAAAAAAGCATCAATGCTCGCCATTGCATATTTCACAGGTAGTAAAGCCAATCAGACGAACTTTAAGGTTCCTCTGTAAACCTGTCAACGCATTATTTAATGTCTTTTAAATCTTTAAGCAGCGTTATCTATTACCAACAGAATACCCATTTTCTTATTTGTTATCTCATATTATCACATAAACTCATCATCATCCTCATCAGACCGTATACTGTTGAACACAAGCCTCTCATATAGCATACCACAACACTTGATCCTTTGCTGTTAGTAATCTTGCTTATATCACAGGGTGGGAAAATTTTAATGCACTATTATCACAGCGTGAATTATTAAAATTATGATGTTTGTAATCCTATTAATATTATAAATGCGAAACTTTGTATGTATGGATGTATGGATGTTTGTTACTCTTTCACGCAAAAACTACAAAGCCGATTACGATGAAATTTGATTTGTAGGTAGCTGAAGACCCAGAATAATATATAGGCTACTTTTTATCCCGCAGTTCCCGCGGGATTGGGACTTACGCGGGTGAAACCACGGGGCGCAGCTAGTTAACGACATAAGTCTGATAAATCATCAACCTACACGACAAAGTTATGTATATTTGTATAGAAATCTCCTGATCTAATAATGAAGCGACAGTCTTTTATGGAAGACCAATTATGGAGGACGTTTGATATTTTCGGATAGTTAATTCTTTCGACTATTTTATTAATCGCGGTTTCTTCTTTTTCGATTGGTTTTAAATTGGGATTGATTGTTACAGATTCACTGATATAAAAAAATCCAACTTGCCTACTGACACCAAAGTGGGTAATAATGCACTGAAAAAATTGACTTGGCTTAGCTATGGGTGTGACGTTAAGCTTGTTGCGTTAATAACTTTATTCACTAACTTACTTTCACATGTCTCCACAGCAACAATTAAGACGGTGATACCTACCAATCATAGCAAGTCCTCGCAAAATTGTAAATGTAAGTATTTAAGGTGCTAGTAGCAACTGAATCAATGCTTGCCTCTACCGAGCGGCTTAATAGGAAAAAAAATATCTTAAATATAGGATATTTACGCCCATATCGCCAAAGAATAAGGCAGAGGCTTGATTGGGGCACCTCTAACTAGACACTAAGCTCCACAACGGCAGCAAGCCTGTTGCGAACCTGTCTCATATCCAATCCTGGGCAACATTATTTTTATTGCTGCTCGTTACGGGGATTGGATTTGGGACCTCAAAAAGTCAAGTCCGTCGCCGGACCGCTAGGCTACATAGAAAATTATTTAAATTACCACAAATCATAAAATGCGCTTTTAGAATTATTGAAGTTCGTCAGTTAAACTAAGTGCCAATTTCACTACATATCCATTCTATTCTATGTTGTGTTATACAATCCATCTTTTGACAAGTTCTATCACCATAGCTCTTATTATAAACTCACAAATGTCAGGTTATAGCAAGTAGACGTCTCGCATACTTGAATATGACAAGTTAAGTAACATGTATCACAAAATTGATGGAACGTTACTTGTTAAAGCACCCTTTTAGAATACAAAATAATATTCTTGTCAAACATAACAAGAAGAAAAACAGGATTCCTTCCCTATTAAAATCTTATTGAAAGAATGAGATGTTGAAACTAGTGCCTTAGGTGATTTCCACGATGAGCCACTAGACGAGGCTGTTATAAGTATATTTATTAAAAATTTACGATATATAAATTTACGTGTCTCACATAAAAATTAAATCCATAATAATATGATCAATATTTAGTCAAATATTAAACTGAATGAATTAACAGATGAATTTTTGATATAAAAATATAAGGGTGTTATGTTGATAAAACTAGAAAAAATAAAAAGTAGTCAAGCTTAACTACATCACCGCATAGGTGTACGTTTTTTTTGAGTTCCGAATTGCATTACTAGCAACTCTAAATTTAGCAATTATATTTTAATACATTCTAATTTTATCTCCTTTATAATACCTACCTTATACCTATACCTATACCAAGTTGCAGTAATGTAAGTGAAATATTTTTATGAAGACTAAAGTTGAAGCTGCAGGTGCATCAGCAAACAATCAATTAACATTCGCAGAAAAAGATCAATAGACCTTATGTCTATTAACATAATCGGACACATTGGAAGTAAAGAAGTCGAAACGTCCCCGATAGCAAGTCCGCCGACTCATGAAATAACTATCATTAAAACCGACACGATACGGCCGATAATCATCGGCTGGAAGCAAAAAGCTATGGCGTCAGTTGTGATGCAAATTGCATATGCTATAAATCAGGTACTTAATCACCGTGTTGCAGCTCGAGACATAATAATGAGATTACTTTAAAAAATACGAGTATACTTAGACGCAGTAATTGAAGTATGAGAACATACATTGTTACACAATAGAGTATAGACTTCGCCAAATGGAATGCAAAATTTTAATTTGTTTTATTTTTAAAGAATTTATTTCAAATGTTTGGCTTACTGCACGTAAGCATTTAGGAAGTAAATGAGCACAAAATAAATAAATTGAAATGTAAAAGAATGTAGTATATTATGAGCCGTTTGTATAAGTGTAATAACTAACAATACTTACTAATTATTTTCAATTAAAATAAAAAAAAATTTCATGATTTCACTTAATTCAATTTAGATTTTTATATTTCATAGCAATCTCTCCCGGCTTCGCTCGTTGAACAAATTTTATTTTAGGATAGGGATAGTATTGGCTTCTACTGAAAAATATATTATTAAATCAGTCAAATATTTCCTTTTTATTATTAGTATAGATTTTTTTTATGATATTGGAAACAAACAAGCAGACGGATTTCCTGATGTCAAGAAATTCACGCCGCCTAGAGACACCAAAGGTGGTAATGGTGCGTTGCCAACCTTACGCCGGGATATTAGACCTAGAGCAAAAGTAAGCTTACCCTCCGAAACTGAACACGTCATGACGTTATGGCGGCAGGAGTAGGTAAGGCGGTGGTACCAATCCGGGCGAGTCGCTACTAAACTAGATAAATTTATAAAATTTAAATTTAAATTAACCTAGATAAATATAAAAAAAATATTTTATCGTTTATTATTTGATTTTAATTTGTTCACAAGAAAAAAACATCTTAACCTAACATATTATAGGTTAGCATAAAGTAAGATTTATACTAAATTGTCTGATTTTCAAAATAACATGATCGAGAACGATGACGTCACTTTTTTCTTATCTAATACAAACTATAGGTTTGGCCTTAGTTTTGGCTCCGGGTTTAAGTTGGCAACGCAACATTGTAAATACATTCATTATCATAAAGAAATTCGCCTGCTTGTTTATTTTTTCATATATATATAGTTACTTTTAATTGTAATCTTTGCGGAATATAGACAATTTGTCATTTTACCATTTATAGCCTTAATGCTTATAATTTTGTTAATACTCTACTTTAGGACTTAAATTTTCCGGTTAGTAATTTTCATAATTGCAAGTTACATGCAAGTATTATTACTATTTTGATATACTATTTCTGATAAGTCCACATTCACAGTTCACAGATGTATACAAATACTCAAACTAATATATTCTTGGGTACATAAATTACTTGCCGGTAAAACAATATACCAAAATCACTGCGTTTGGAATGTAATAGTAAAAATACAATCACTTTTAATAATAAACTGATTTGCTTAAAACGTTTTGATTTGGGCTTTAAGAAAAAAAGAAGTACCTATATGTAGATGGGATAAACATAAAAACGTTTATATAAATTTGTTATTTACTCAGTTTATAAAACAAGAAATACATACATACATACATATGTAGAAACAAGAAGATATTCCGATTTTCTTGTTTCTCATTGAATGTAAAAAAAATACGAAACACAAAAAATCAAGGACATCAGAATAAACATGACGTGCTTAAAGGTAAAAGAGACAATAATTCTAAATTGATTTATATATGATTTAAGCTACTTCTATTTCAATAACATATAAATGCAAAAATATTCATGGCCATATTTAACACTGAGTAATAAAATTCATCGTTAAAAGATAATAATGATGTCATTAAAATATCATTATTCTTAATAAATGTCAAGTCCATGATCTCACAGACATTATTACTACGACTAGCTATTTGAAAAACATTGGAAGGCAAACAAGCAGACTGATTTCTTCATATCAAAAAATACATACTGACATTAGGTGTAAAAGCTGTCAACGATGCGTTGCCTACATGAGCTTTTGAAGAGATGAAGCAAAGTTATCTTCTGGTTTCATACTTAACACCATTTTCGTTAAAAGTATAACCGAAAGTGTTGGCAGAGGTGCAACAAAGGGACCCACAACTATCCGAAGACATTAAGTCCCACAATGTAATAGGTGGCAAGTCAACCGGGCTCGTATCCAATCCCAGGAAACGGTAATTTTTTAAAATATAAAATTCAAAAAAACTATATAATTTAGTCGTTCGACTTTGGATAGAACCCGGGACCTCATGAAGTCAAATCCAGCATCAAACCGCTAGACGATATACACTTTAATTTTATTAATAACAAGTTGAATAGGATAAATTAAAATCGTTTATAGATTAGTAGCAATTTCTATCGTAAGGAACAATTTATTGACTGTCAATGAATAAGTAATATTCATATTGATAAATACAGATACAAACAAGGAATAAATAAATGCAAATAAAGTTAACAAACCAGCCAGACATGAATTAGATATTAAAGTCGCAGCTGAAGTAGACTGTAGAAGCAATGAAGATAATTCACGACCTACAATAAAGAGAGCTATTGATCTTGCAGAAAGCGAATCGGCTCGTAACAGAGAACAAAACACGCTACCGCCGAACGTCGCATAAATCTTTATTATTGCTGCAACAAGCTTAAATCGAGTCGTTTCAGGTACTCAAACCGGATCTCTCCTGGTACAACCTCACGACTCCGAAGTATTTTTTCGCTCAATGAAATATGCTGCATCGCCCCTGGGTCTAAGGAAGGAAACTCATAAATAAATAATAATAATACCATTTATATTACTAAAGGGTTTTGGCCGACGTGTCTATTATCATCTGAATTGTTTAAATATGGTAATGCACAAAAATAACATCCAGTTCTTTAGCGACCGCGACTTCTGTTCTGTTATTATAGTCGTAAAGATTCACTTAATGGACTGTTTCAAAATTATTATAGCGTTCTGATACTGTTTTATGGTTGGGAAAGATTATCGTGTCGTATATTTAATTTTATAGTCGAACCGGAAACTTTACATGATTGCCTTTTGCAATACTTAATGATGCTCCACTACGTTTAAACAATATTTCTTTGCTTAAATGTTGAAGTGGTTAAATTTTCCTTATCTCAAGATTTATTAAATCCATTTTTACGGCTGCAATAAGCTAAGTCAATGGTTCCCAAACTTGTTTGGGCTACGACCCATCCAAGGGCTTCGCCAAGGGGGAAGAGGGGCAGCTGCCCTCCCCTAGGGATTATAAAAAAATGATAAAGCAAACAGTCTTATGTCATTAACTTGACTTGATCGATTATTCTACTACTTTTTCTACTAGTTTGCTACTATTTAGAGCGAAATGCAAGGCCGATAGAACCTACAATGTATATTTTTCTCAATATCCGTATCAACTTGCCCCCATCCAGGCCATCGGCTGGCGACGCTCTTGGATCTATCTACAAAAGTTCCCAAACTCGGCACCCATCTCTAGGACATTTAACTGTTACCAATATGAATAAAGGACTAAGGTTGATCACAATTTTTATAATTTTAATCTAATATATTTATTTAATTAAGTCTTTATCAAATAACTACATCACAATTAGAAGTGTGATGTGTTATCGGTAGGGTGGTGTGTTATTTTAGAGGCAGGGCCCACTCAATATTCTTTTACGACCCACCAGTGGGTCGCGACCCATAGTTTGGGAGACCCTGAGCTTGGTTATAAAAATCTACAGTGTCTATGTAGAATTTTGACCTTTAAGTGCACCACATGTATGCGGAATTCCTTTATGGAATCCGGTTCTAAGATATCGAAGCCAAATTTTGACCTATACAAATGCATCAAATTTCGTATGGAAACATGCATTACATACATACATATATTCACGCCAAGTCCCTTACGGGTTAGGCAGAGAGTATCGAGTGCCAGACCTCATATCCTGACAAACACGTCTGGCTTCCTTGACATTCATTACCCTTTTCATACAAACACGCCGGTATCGGAGACAGTTTCATACGGAAATATTCCGAATGTATGTGCCAGCTCAACAGATTTTATTTGATTTGCTGTGTTCGAACACAATTCCAAATGTATGTGGTGGGTCGTACATAGATGATGTGACTGTTTCTTTAAGTAAAAAGATATTAACACATCGGTCTGCGTGGGACATTTAAATTACTTAGTTTGCGAAGAATCATAAATCTATACATATAATAAAACTGTAGAAGGGTCAATTCTGTACATTGAAAATATTGAAAAAATAAATAGTAGTGGGTGTTACTGGATCGATACCAAACCCAAATATGTGGTTAAATAAGTTTTTGTCTTTGTGTCAGTCTGTATGTTCAGGCATCACGTGAAAACTGACGGTTCGATTTCGATGAAAATTGGTACAATTACATCTTATTATCCAGGGCATAAAATGGGATACTTTTTATTCTGGAAAAATACGTAGAAAAAAAATCTTATTTTTTCAGTTTTATCACGCGAAGACCGACATCTGCGCGGGCGGAGTTGCGGGCGGAAGCTAGTTAATAATAAAAATCAGTTTTGCTTGAATGATAATGAAAGATAAATGATTTCTAAAAATTGGTACGAGTATTCTGAGTTCCCGGTATTAGTATTTCTATATTTATCCCGGTTTTAGTATTTACCTCTGCCAAGCAGCTCGTAACAGGCGTGCAGTTTAAAATAGAGTTCATTACCGGGAGTCAAGACCATTGGTAGCAAAGCGCTGTGAAACAACTTGTTTGGGTATGAATTATTTATCTTTATCTATTTCCCCCGTGTTGGTCCGGGTTTCTTTGTAGAATAGACCATCTGCCTTCCAGCCAGGCAGCTCGTAAAAGGCGAGAATAGGCTTAACGTCACTAACACCGTGACCTCTGACTAGGTAGTAGAGTTTCGCACTCGCCCGAATTGGTACCACCGCCTTACCTATTCCTGCCGCCATAACGTCATGACGTGTTCCGGTTCGGAGGGTAAGGTAACCGGTAAACCTACTTTTGCTCGAGGACTAACAGCCCGGCCTCAGGTTGGCAACGCACTATTAAATGAAAATAACGTCATGAATACGTCATGACGTTATGGCGGCAGGAATAGGTAAGGCGGTGATACCAATCCGGGCGAGTCGCTGCGAAACTCTACCACCTAGTCAGATGTCACGGTGTTAGTGATTATAAGCCTGTGCTCGCCTTCTACGAGCTGCGAAACTCTACCACCTAGTCAGATGTCACGGTGTTAGTGATTATAAGCCTGTGCTCGCCTTTTACGAGCTGCCTGGCAAGAAAGGCAGATAGCCTATTCTGCATGTTGCTGACTTTATAAAAATAAGTACCTACGCTTTTTTTCGGAAGGTTTCAAAATTTTTCCTGCCTGGAAATACCGACGTTGGTAATTGTAGTATGTATGTATAAATTACGAGTCTCGTTTGTGTGCCATTGACTTCCAAATTACTTAACCGATTTTAATCAAATCTGGACACCGTATGCTGTTGGATCCAATTTGAAAGCTAGGATAACTTACATCTCAATTTACTGCAAGCGACGCCGTATTATAACACAAGTATAGTAAATAGAACACAAATTTCATAAACCGATTTAAAGTTTTACTAGTGATCGCCCGTTGGTCAAAATTCGACCATAATAAATTTTAATATTTTGTTGATAAGAACGCCATCTTCATTTCTCAAGACCAGCTACTTTGTATCCAAACTGTGTGGTGCGCCATCTGTGATCTTTTGTTGTTATCATCAATATATTTGTTTGTGTGTGTCAAATGCATGGTAGTGTGGGTAATGTTTTATTTATTGATTAAATGTACTTTATAAGCATTGTTATTGAAAAATATTAACGTTCTGCACTTTTCCTACACATATACTATAAGTATGCTAAATTTCGTCAGCGCAATTTTTGTAAAAAGGGTTCCAAAGTTTTTGCTTCACATATTAATATATAGATAACCCTTCGCCGCATATGTTAATTCCACAATTCTGTTTCTTCAAAACCTACAAAAGCATTACAATATCTTATCCCTAATAAACCCCAAAACTAAAACGCAATAACCGTATGTAGACTAAACAAACGATTTTCCCGATACTAAAGAACTTCACAATAAAAACGTTCACGAGATGACGGCTATTAAGTATATTTACGCAGGGAAACGGATATAGGGGTCATAAAAATTCGTATTGAGATGTTGGCAGCCTTTGTTCAAACATGATTTTATATACATATTGCTAAATAATACTACATTATTACGGACTTTTCTTGAGTAATGATAAATAAAAATAATAAAATTGTTTAACTGGCTGATGCTTCACTATATTTACATTTAACGTATCTAACAAACTATAAAAATAATAAAAAACAGTATAAAAATAAGATTCACAAGCATTGTAAACCAAGTCATGTAAGTTATTCTTGAATCTCAATTAATTCAAGAATAACCCTAACCGTCTATTTATCTATCTATTTATTATTAAACGCGGAGTAAAGTACTCCTAGGTATTAAAATCTTACTCTTACGCTAGTCCACTTATAATAATAGGAGCATAATGGTTTTACTTGGAATTATGATTTTAAAAATGTAGTCAGTATGACCTGCATGTAGTATGTATGATAATACATCTTACATGTATTAAATTTGAATACGTATTTTTGTAAAAAAAAAATAGTCAACTGCATTATATAATTTCTTATTACTTTGAGTTTGACAAATGTTATTCGTTAAACTACAAGTAAGCTAGTAATGTAATTATTTAATACTATGTTTGACTTTTATATAACAAATAAATAAAGTATATAACTATAAAAAAGTATAAATAACTATAAAGTATATAACTGTAACATATATTGACGCCCAGGCATTATTTTGGTTTTATTTATTTTTAACTGACTTGATTCTATTTGATATTTTCCATCGTCGGCGCTTGGTAAAACTTCCAAATATTCATATTTTTAAATGAAGAAACACTTGTACCGTTTTACGTATCACTTATACTAACTTACAAGTATAAGTGATACGTAAAACAGTACAAGTGTTTCCAGTTTCTTCATTTAAAAATATGAATGACTTGATTCTTTTATCAAGTCAGTTTGTTCTCTTTCACCTCTTCAGGAGTTTCTCAAGACGGCTATGTATTTTCTTAATTTTTTTATATTTTGTATGTTTGTGAAGCGATAATTCGGCTATAGGCAAACGATTTTGATGGTTCTTTTTTAAAAAGGTATATCATGATTCTTAAGGGCTACCTATTATAATTTTTGGTTTTTGAGTTTTTGTTTGCTAGTTGTTGTTGCTTTGCTAGAAGATGATAAGTTCGTCAACATAATAGGAGGTCAATAAAAATTATATGGGACCGTCATGAAATCAATCTATTTTTTGAAGAAAGTTTTGTCAGTTTTACTGCACTCAATTATTATATTTTCTTAAAATGTATGTTCTAAACAATTACAACGAACTAGTACAATTTTTAAAATAGCTGGTTCCAAATCAGTTAATTGTTCGATTATTGTTGTTGTCAACTCTGTGGTCTAGCTGTCCAAGTGTTGGACTTGACTTCATGAGGTCCCGGGTTCGATTCCCGGGTCGGGCAATAATAAGAAAATTTGGTTTTCCAATTTTCTAATAAAAAAAATGTTGCTTGGGATTGGATATGTGCCCGGTTGGCGATAAGCTTTAGTGTCTTCAGCTAGTCGTGGGTGCCCTGGTTGTGCCTCTGCCTACCGCTTCGGGGATATGGGCATAAAGATACTTTACTTTTACTTTTATAATTGTTCCGACGTTGGCGAGTCGAGGTCAAAGCATTAACCAAACACTGGATATTTAAGCATAAGACAATATGTGTTACAATCTACAAGGAAAATCTACAAAAAAACTTCTTTCATATCGTTTTTATACTCGTATCATAACTAGTCAGCGGGGAATTTAAAAAGATGTCTAAAATACTTTATTTTAACTATATATTACATCAACTTATTGATGTAGATATAGAGATTAGCTGAAACAAATAGACAGACAGACGAACAAAAATAGTTAAATAGCTCTATCGATATATGTACCATATATATATTCATATGCATGTAATAAAACATACATGTATTACAAACATGTCTGTTTCGTTTATTCAACATGATTTGCATGTATGATATATTATTATTTATGTATGATATATTATATGATTATAAAACATTGAGTTCATACTTATTATAATATATTATAGCTTTCAGCTTATTACTCTACTTAAGAAATGCAAATTAGTGCCACCATTTGCTAATCGTCTATTGAATATTTCTTGCACGTGAAAGTAGCGGAAATAATTATGTAAATGGTTATTTAAATGTCTTATTGCTTAAATATAGGAACATCCCCCAATAAATATTCAGAAAAAGTTCCACATATTTATTTAAAACAATATTATTTACATAAAATAAAGAAATAAACAATTTTAAGTGCAACAGCCTACTTAAATAAACAAAATGGTAACTGTGTATTATTATATTAATTCACGTCACACATACAACATTTTATATTATTAAATGATTATGTTTTTTTTCGCCTCGCCTCTGTAGTCTAGCGGTTCAGTGGTTGGACTTGACTGCATGAGGTCCCGGGTTCGAATCCCGGGTCGGGCAACGACAAGAAAATTGGGTTTTTTCCAATTTTCTAATAAAAAAATGTTGCTCGGGATAGGATATGTGCCCGATTGGCGATAGGCTTGCCACCTATCAAATTATGAGACTTAGTATCTTCGGCTAATCGTTGGTGCCCTGGTTTGTGCCTCTGCCTACCTCTTCGGGGATATGGGCGTGAAGATACTTTTTTTATGTTTTTTTTTGTTATTTTTCCTAACTGACTAAAAAATAAAAAGTTGTTATTTTGTAGCGTTCCTTAAGTGTCCAAATTATTATTAAATTCATATTTTTAAATGAAGAAACACTTGTACTGTTTTACGTATCACTTATACTTTATTATTTTATAAATAGCCTACCGGTTTCGCTTTTTACAGCATCATCAGGGCTAGAACTTAAATTACTCAATTGAGTCATTTAAAAATATGAATATGAGTTATACCAATGAATATGAGTTTTACCAAGCGCCGACGATGGAAAATATCAAATATATTATTAAATTGTTTTCATAAGTTATGAAATGTGAAAGAGATAACATGAAAAATTAATATAAATTTTAAAGAAAGAAAAAAAAATATATGAAAAATTAAATTATTTAAATATCTAAATATTTGCACGCTACAATGTAGTAGAGCATTTTTGTATAATAAAATATTTATGTGACAACTTCAACAAATTCCGCAAATAATATTTTCATTTAAAAGTTTACTTCTCATTTACTAAGAATATTAGAAGAGATCCAAAATTTCTTTAAATTCTACTCAGATTATAAATGAGAAATTTTATTGGTATTTTTGTTTGTTAATCCTTCGTGGAGAAACTGCGAAACTGATATTCATGAAATGGCACATACATAGAAGTTAACTTGTATTAGCACATAATGTTTTGTGGGACCACGCGGGTAACGCTGCGGGCAATAGCTTGCAATGCATTAATTTGTGTTTTAAATTATGCACAAGCGAATTTGAATCATGATACAAATGAAATTGACCACATCGGAATCACAACCTATTTTTTTAAAAAAAACTTTCATAATCAGCTTGCTATTGGCCAAGTATTTGCGTAACAAACATTTAAAAATAAGGACATGCAGTTGAACCTCTCCTTATTGGAAAAACATATTAAACTGTGCTTTATTTTAAAAATACGTGCTGGACGCTGGGCATAGGATAGTAACACACCAGTAACAATTAAGGTGTATGGACGACAATTGTCTCATACCACCAGAAAAAACTGACTACAAATTGGCTATTTTAGAACATAAGTACATTTTTAGTCTATAAATTAGAGAAACTACAAGTTCAGTGGGATTATAGAAATTAATACATCAGATAACCATTGAGTCAAAAAGCTAGATTCGCTTTGCATAATTCTGTGCTTATCCCAACGTTATTGTATGGAAGCGAGAGTTGGGTATGTCAGAAAGATCATGAAAGTAGGATAAATGCGGTCGAAATGAGAGCACTACGGAAAATCTGTGGTGTAACGCTCGCTGACCGCATTCGTAACAGTGAGATCCGAGAAAGAGTGGGATCGAAAGAAAGTGTTGGTGTTAAAATGCGAAAGGGCATGCTCCGCTGGTTCGGGCATGTGGAAAGAATGACAGATGAAAGATTGACAAAGCAGATATACAATGCGAATTTTGATGGATGTAGGTACCCGGGGAGACCAAGGCTGACATTTCACGATCAGATCAATCGGATATTATCCGAGGGTGGTGTCTCCGAAACCGGCGTGTTTGTATGAAAAGGGTAATAAATGTGAAGGAAGCAAGACAGGTTTGTCAGGATCGTGAGGTCTGGCACTCGATACTCTCTGCCTACCCCGTAAGGGACTTGGCATGAAGATATGTATGTATGTAGATAACCATAAATTCTGGAATAAAACGACACAAGCGGAAGGCAAAAGACTCCACCACAATAGAATAACAAAGAGTAATAGAAAGCAATATTTATAGACTCATTGTTAGATATTTTTTGTAACACGATTCTTCGCCATTCAATCGGAAACTGTTATTTCATTCATAATTTATCAATAGCTTTGTATTTAAATGTCTGAACATTCGGTACGGACAAACGGAGATTAATGTGCTGCCAGTACTCATAATTTTGGAAATGATATGACAGAAATCTAGGAGGAATTGTGTTAATTATAGTGCGACTAACTTTTCAAGTGAAAACTTCTTTAACGGCATTGCGCACATTTTTTGGAATGGCTAAAAACTTTTAAACGCACGTGACCTGATTGAAAATTCATAAGACGGATATAAAGTAAACAGTCGGCCGGCGTAAGAGAGGAAGTATCCAAGGGGATACTTCCTCTCTTTCTACGGCGCGGCGAAAATGTATCCTTGCGCCTGCTGTTTCGTTTAGACGGCGCAGGGCGCTTGCGCGAATGTTCGTGTTGTCACGTTTGAGTACGATAGCGCAATAAATGAATATTGTATTCTACCACATAAATGATAGTACTTTCATTTTGATAATTAAAAGCAATTCGTGCAAAATTATTCCCTAGCCATTCCAAAATATCAATAATGTTCAAATTTTTACATCTTCCGGCACTCCCGGAGTGCAACCCGTCGCTTTTTCTGTTCAGTTGACAACGTCGCTAGTGTGGCTTTTCATGTTTCTGATAAAGGGTTTTATCTAGAAAATAGCGATGAAAATATGTAATATTAAAATATAGATTTCCTTCTCTTTGGTATCATAACGATATTATTAATTCGATTCGATATTTTATTAAGATAAATTAAATAATTTAAGAATAAAGAACTTCTTCGGGGCACGATTAATTTAAAACAACAAACTGTGCGGAGGATACGTTTTATTTTTATTACAATAAATAAAATACTATTCCTAGATCGCCGACAGAAGAACTAATTACTAAAAATAATTGCAATTTAATATTCGATAAAAATTGTGACTATGATTCACAGAAATAGCGGTTTAGTTACGATTTTGAGATAAGATAAGTTTGTGGCACTATACCTTCTATTTGGTGCCCAGTTATAACTTATAATAGTTTCGAAATTCTCTAAGGTCTGCATATTATTTTTTTAAAGCTTGGCATGTAATAGTTTTAAAAAAGGGACTATACCCTATTATTTCAGTTCAAAGAAAGATTTTTTTCAGAAACGGATAGAACAGAAAATAGTTCCTAATACTACAGTAAAAAAGGTACTATACCATACTACTTCCGACAAAAAACATGTAATAATAAATCATTAAATATAAAAAATAATCAGCTTTTTCACTAATAAATTTAGATTACTGCATCAAAACATTGCTGGTGCATTAAATAAACGTGATTATCTTCAAGCCGCTATTAGTGAACTGAGAGACTCTTTAGGTAAAGTACATTTTATTTGTCTTTCTGAAACATTTTTAAAGCAAGGTTCTGAACAAAATTTTAAACTTGATGGATACTATACAGCTTCTTATTTCTCGCGCAATAACCAACGTCGTGGTGGCACCTGTATATTAGTTAGTAAAGAACTTCATTTTAAAACTCTGGATTTACAAATGCACATACCATACTCGTTTGAATGCTGTGCAGTGGAGATAATAACCTATAAATTAATAGTTATATGTATATATCGTACTCCTAGTTCAAATGTTTTCCTTTTCTTTTCCTTTCTTAATAGTTTGGAATTATTATTAAAAAAATTATGAAAAATTCTAAAAAGAAATTTGTTTTATGTGGAGATTGGAATATAGACCTTTTACAATCTACCAATACTCATAAGAATTTAATAAGCATTTTAGAAAATAATAATTTATGTCAACATATTTTGAAACCTACAAGAAAACTTGCATGTTTAGATGTAATTGCTAGCAATTTAGATAATGTTTGCTCTGATATTCATATTCTTGGTTTATCTGACCATGAAACAGCACAAAGTATACTAGTAGACATAAAACCAGTTTCATTTTGTAAACCAAAGCGTACCTTTTGGTTTGAAATAAAGCGTAAATTTGGACAAGAAAATATAATTAAGTTCTATGAATGTCTGTCATCTTTAAGTTTTAATGAAGTTCTTACTTGTGATAATTGTGAAGAGGCTTTTAATGAGTTTCATGATACTTTTATATTATTTTATGA
>NJDD01000470.1:223531-254328 GCA_002245505.1 Calephelis nemesis
ATGACTTTCAACCTGCCGACTGGGGTAGGGACGTTCCGTTCCAACACATAAATTATGCCTGTTTTTGTCCAACTGTCGAGTGGAGACAAAATTTGTTAGCGACACTCCTAATTAATTACACATTTACAATGTTTATCGTCCGTCGACGTTAACGAATGTATTTCATAATTAATATCCATTCCTCCATGACTGGTGTACTTTATAACATTTTTATGGTTTTTGATAACTTCTGTTTGATTAACGGAGTGTAGATTTAAAGTGTCAATATGTCTAGAAATTAGGAGTGTTATATTTTATTCATTTTATAAACTATTAGTTACTAGGAGCAGATTTTTTTATTAACAGGAAGCTCGGGAGGTCGTTTTGCTTCGTATACTAGGTATAAAAGTACAAATACTACTTTGATGTATTTGTATTATAATATTTTTTATGTCACGTATATAACTTCATGAATACCTGACTTTAATAACAAAAGGTAAACTTAATATTTTAGAATCTTTATTTTCCTTGCTTGTGATTGCTTGTTACTATGTATAGTTTTTTTTTAAGAATTTCCAGTAGAAGTAACAAAAATTAAAAAAAATATTTGTATAAAGTTCTTCCAAAATAGATGTTCAAATTCAGATAATAAACTATTTAAAATATATCAACCTAATTCAATGTACTTCTTATCTAATGAATTCATTTATTAAAAAGTACTATCTCTTCACGGTTAAGTAAAATTATTTTAATTGTTGATGTTACATTACCATTTTACTTATTACTACTAAAAAAACGTTTGCTAGATCTCGTTCAAACCAATTTTCGGTGGAAGTCTACATGGTAACGCATATAATGTAACTTTTTAGCTTCATTGTTTTCTTAATTTAGAAGTAAAAGGATAAGTAAAATGTGTCCCTTTTACCACTTTGAAAAAGTCTCTCGCGCAAACTTTTTAGTGTAGAAAGTTTAGAAAAAATTGATAATGAAACTTCAATATCATTTTGAAAGACCTATCCATAGATAACCCACACTCACGGATTCGATGAAAAAAAAAATAGAGTTTTAGTTCTAAATATGGGAAACCCCCAAAGCCTATTGCTATTTTTATATTATTGTGTTAAAATCTTAATACGATTCACTTTTTAACCAAGTTTTAACAGCATAACTCTAAGGGCCACTTGCACATTCCCGGGTTACATTTGACATTGAGTTAAACTGTCAATTATAAGTTGATTTAACTCGAGTTAGACGTTAACTCAGTGTTAAATGCTTAAACCAGGAACGTGCAAGTGGCCCTTACAGTTTCAGAAAAATATAACTGACATACGGAGGATGTAAGACTGACTGACATGACGAAACCATTAA
The DNA here is from genome assembly GCA_002245505.1 of Calephelis nemesis. Lineage (NCBI taxonomy): Eukaryota > Metazoa > Arthropoda > Insecta > Lepidoptera > Riodinidae > Calephelis > Calephelis nemesis. The sequence goes on from NJDD01000470.1 coordinate 224,879, forward strand.
GAGCTCCGTTTTTGGCCTTTGTCTACAAAAACCCTAAAAAGGGATTAGAATTACTCTGAACAATCAATCGCTTTGTATGTATTTAAGATTAAAATAATTAAGTTTCTCAAATTGCAACCCGCTAAAATATTGCTACAGAAACTATCTTACGTTGTAAGTTGATTACACAATTTTAACAAAACCGGTTCAATAATTTAGGAATTCACCCCAACCATATATAACGCGATTTCCTTATACTCGTGTAATATAACATATTATTACGATTTTTTTAGTCCACGGCACCTTTAGCATTACTATAGACTTGATCATTAAGGAAGTTTAACCCCAGAACTCAGCATACATACTAAGGCCTAAGTCCTAACTGAATACGAGTATTGGATATTTTTTTGACGTGACAACGTCCTATAATTCGATGGAGCCGGCTGTACGCACCAAAAAACATGGCTCATGCGCCGTTAACTCGCTCTGAGGCGTGCCATTTAAGGCTTGAAGTGCAAGCGAGAGCGCGGTACGAGGCACGAGCGACAAAGAGGCACAATCGGCCTCCGTTCTTATGACGTTGTCACGTTCAACTATCGTCAGTAAACGACTTCACAGACAACCGCTTTTTGTAATCCAGGCGTCTCAAATTAATCAAAAGAATTAATTAATAAAAAACACTGAAAAACTTCATGTATCTAAACAAATTTAGAAATTATGTCTTCGTCTAACAGAGCTATTTTAATTAATAATAAATAACATAACTGCGCGTGCGCGTATTAAATTTTTAAATTTATGAAAAGACGTAAATTGGCAAAAACATATTCCCCTAAATGTATATATTTCCATTTAAAACGCATTCCTACAAAATCAAATGGTGGTTTTAGGTTATTTAATTAAAATTATAGCAATAAAATTTTTATTATAATATAAATCAGAATTACAAATAGCTTATGTATATGCATGTTGTTCTGTGAATTTTTGCGAATTACAAAGTTATCATATGTTTAAATAACTTTGAGACATGACTGTACAGTGTGTAGAGGTAATAAATAACAGACTTAAATACAGTGTTATTAATTTTTTGCTTGTTCTTCATTTACTCGTTTTAATTTAAAAATACTTATTACATCAAATACTTTTGATGGTAGACTTTTTGCTAACTGTCCGTCATTATTTTTTTACGACTTAGCAAATTTGTGATTAGTTGATTTTGTTATTACTTGATGGTATTAATTAGTTGTCTAGTAATTGGAACGATTCTCTGACATTGATAGAAATATGTTTAATTAAGAAAGACATATCTTTTCTGGATCTGGGTAATAAATATATAAAGGTACATGCAGTTATGTTGAGCATTGTACATAATATATCTATTACAATTATTATTACAGTAGACGTATTTTTCGTGTGATTATGTTAGAATGAGCTAACGCCCATTTTTAAATAATTTAAAATTAGATTGAAGTTGGAATTAGGTGATGCTGTAGTTTGTGAAGGTTTTCATATTTTATTTTATTTTATTTTATTTGCAACTGCAATCTAATAGTTTTGTAACAAAAATCAATAAAAGTAAAAACAGTTTCTATAGATATCTAGTCACAAATTCCTTAAAATAAGATATCTGTCAACAGTTTGGAACCTAGCACTATTATGGGGTGAACATGAAATGAAAAGGAAACGCTAGACTTTTCAAAACTTTTTCTAATATTTTCTTGGGCAACCAAGACACGGGGCTCGAACCCAGGACCTAAAGATAGTCAAAACACCGGACTGTTTGACCACAAATTAATTAGTCAAATATTTTGTATACAGTAATATCGACTGAAATATTATACGTAGTGAAAGGCGGTAACTAAGTAGTAGTAGATTTAGAACTGATTAGTGTCACCTAAAGTGACAGACCAACCAGTGTTAGTGCTTAGACGATGATGATGATGGAGTGTTAAATATGCTTATTTACAATAAATAAAACACTGAAAGTGAATGCCCGTAAATCAAACCCAGCTCTTAATTAATTTTCTTTTATAAGATGCGACTAGCCCATTCAATCAAAGAAAATGGGATTATTCTGAACACAATAAAAGATTAACCAACCTGTCAAGAAAAGAGTAATGAAGTAAAGAATGCGTTTGACAGAGGAGTGCGAGCTATTGAATATTTTAAAAGCGAACGCCGCGAGGGAATTATGGATTTAAATGGATGATACCCTCGTAGATTGGTTTTTTGTACGATCGATATTGAAGTTGGAACTGAGATTTTAATTTGTATATTATACAGATGTTTTGTTTTGTTATCTTTTATCATTACTTATTCTATTAGGCGTTAGGTTTTTCATTTTTATTTTTATTTTCTAAGTCATATCAATATTAATTGCCTTTGTGATAGAGAATTTTTTTGGCGTAGTGCGCTACTAATATTTTCAAACAATTAAATAATCTCATATTTTTGTATTGTTATGTCACAGTCACAAGTGCATTCAGTTAGGTTACCAGCACGAACTCATCGCTACCACCACAACGCTATAGGGTCTACCGGCTAGACTTCAACATTTGAAGTTTTCAAGGTAGTTAGTAGGTTTCCAGTTTTGAAGGTAGTGTAGCCGGTAGGCTTGTTTATCTTCTAAAAACTTACTTAAAATCAGATTTATATGATGACCATGCAAGAATTTCCTACCACCACGAAATAAGTAAATGTACTATGTATGTTAGCTTTCTTTATATTATTATAATTACTAAAATTATTATAGAAGTAATTATCCACATTTCATCAAGAATCATAATTAATATATTTTCGTTAAAAACGTGAGTAACTTAAAAATGTAAGAAACAAACCCCCGCTGAGTTCGAAGTACATAAAAATATACTAATTCTTTTACATTTAATGATCACATAATTGACAGAATTGCGTTTATGTTAAAATTTATTAAAAGGTTTCAACATGATCCGCGTGGGCTTATTGTTGGGAAATAATGATGTTCAACAAATTGTAACCATAAAGTAATATTAAGTTTGATTAAATTGATATCTTGAATATGTTTACGATCTTATCGGGCTCGTTAAGAAGCCATAAAGATTTTTTATTTATTTCATTGGTGCTTCGTAAGATGTCACCTTTAATTAATACATTACCGGTAGCAACAAAATCTTCCTTTCGAAATGGTAATTATTTAAAAGAACGATCGTTCGATATTCTGATAAACAGTGCGATAATAATACATCTCCGACATCGTTCACGCATTCTATATCCCCATCCATTACTGTTTCATCTTCAATAACAAGTTTCGCTTTACAAACGTCTACAAATGTATCAGATTTTAGAAATTCGACTTTACTGCCTACAACATTAAGCTTTCATGTCAAAGCTTCAACGTTAACACAGCGGGAGCGCTAACTCTTTCATCTATCATAATCGTTCATGCTGAAAACAATCAAGATTGATTTTTCTTTCAAGCCAAATTGTACCCTAAATCTTTCTGTTAAAGTTACGTTTTATTATCGGGCTTGAAAGCTTTGTCGGTTGATAGCTAACCACCGTCGGAGGCGAATGTAGGCGGCGGCGTAACGAAGGGACCCACGGAAAATGACAAATGACATCTGCCTACCGCCTGTCAAATAACAGACAGATAATAAATGACCCCGATTGTTTATCATCAAATATCTCATATATCATTATCGTGTACTCAGCGCTTCGGGCGAAGGGCGCTTTAACTTAGTGGTGTGATTAATATTGTTTAGTTAATTTTGGGTCTGTAATGTAAATACTTTGGGGAAAATTCAGTGTTGTCATTGCGGGTTGATTACGTTAATGGCAAGAACTGTAATTGTTCATATTTTGCTGGTCATTGTTAGATACGATATATTTGATGTGGTACCATATTGTACTGTCATCGGGTCATTTGTTTTTTAAATTGTTTGTACTTTTAGTTTTCTTTAAAAAATAAACTTTTTCTCGCAATATTAAGATACTAGATAAGAACCCGGCTTATCTCGGGTAAAATGTGACACATAATATACATCTAGATGCAAAATGTAGGTAGATATTTCTGTAGTCACCGGTTTTCAAGAAATATTAAAGGTATAAGCAAGACATAGATTCGTATAGCTTCATTCATTGTGTTTAATAAATATAGTAAATAAAAACTGCTAAAGTTTTTACACAAATAATTTTTATTTTAAATCAACATTTAAAGTAAAGTAACAAAACAAATTGCAATGAGTACTTATCCGAGAATTTGGCATCGGTACATACAAAGGAATATTCTCTATTACACATCACAAAACGAAACGTTTATTAGCTACCCAAGATGGCGACTGTGATTTGTCTGTCAAGTGTCAACACATTAGAATTTAACATAGAATTTATCAAAATACTCGACAATCCGAATTTTGCCGATATATGTTGTCGACTCAAAATCATTATTTTTTTATGTTTTATTATTCAGGCAAGGTTTCAATCGAGTCTACCGTACCCCTTGACGAAATTATTAATATAGATACTCAATGCACCTTCTTTATGAGATAAGACAATGAACAGACACGCGGATCTCCTGATAATACGAGCCAACGTCACCTATCTACATACACAGCATTATTAAAATAGGTGCGTCCTTTTCTTATAGCTGGAGTATTCTAGACTATTGTACAAGTTTACCGGCTACTTTACCCTCCAGACTAGAACATGTAAAGATGACTACCAGTGGTCTTATTGTTGGAAATTTTTAACCTATGCTCATCTCTTACGACCTACATAGAAGAGTCGCAGATAATAAATTCCAAGCAGGGGACCCGGACTAATACAGGTGAAACCTACCTTACGTAGTATTGAATAATAATATATTATTTTTATTTTCAGAACTTAGATCTTATGGCATATATCTATACGACCCGACATTTGCTCAGCATTTAGATTGGTATCAAAACATTTCATAATATAGTTACTAAATACCAGGAATGAGGTTAAGGTTGTTAGGTAGCACAAAACCTAAAATCTGATATGTAGAAGGAAAAGGAGAGTGGTAGGCTTTCTAGCAACGCAGAGTCAACATATATATTATTTACTAGAAAAATTATATATTATAATTGGTCAAAACAACGTAGACGTTTGCTACAGATTTCGCAATATTAAACTGCTGATTTTCAGTCAATAGAAAGTTGATATTATTGTAATGTCACTAAAATTTTATTGGGTTGCATAATATTAAATAAAGAGTTTGCATATTCCCATACCTAGTGCAGCATTCCTTATCTCTGACATAGGGGGCAACCTAAGAGTAAATCTGGAAATATATTATTACACATGTATACATACCGTCCGCGGACGCTTACGGCTGACAGAAAGATGCAGCGCCAGATATCTTTCTGACACCCGAACATTCAAGGTCTCGTCCGCGACTTATGTCCGACAATTTGCAAGGCTCAGTGTACTTTTTCATTATCTAAATACCCTGTAAATTGCCACTATCGGTCGCTTACGATTGTATTTTTCCAGCTTAAGCCACTTAAGGTAATATTGCCACGGTTTATGTATACTGCAATGTAAGCTGGCAAAGCTCAACGAAGAAACGCTGGTTATATATCGTAAAACGAGATGAGGTCAACGGGCTCCGATCGGGGATGATAAAAATCGTGAAAAGTGAAGAAGCTAAAGTAAAAAAGTAAAGCCTTAATTTCTTAGCTCAAGTAAGAGACGTAAACGCATAAATGCTAGGAATGGTCATTGGATCACGCCTGAACTGATGAATTAGTTTTTTACTCCTTTTTTTGCTGTATTAGTTTTCAAGAGAAAGTTCAAATGAAGGAAAAATCCGGAAAAATCACAGGGAAATTGCAAGAAAACATTATTGTAATCATTTTTATCTATTTTTGTTATGCTCCTATAGCCAAAACTTATCTAGTTTGTTAATTAATCGGCTAACAACAAACCGATTTTGATGGTAATTTTTTAGATTCCGTAGTGGTCCTAGTCGGAGCATGGTAAAATTAATATTCCGTCTAGTGGTTCTTGACTCAAAACTTATTTGTAGGATGTTGATAAAACTTACATGGGACTATTTTGGAATCATTTGCCATTTTTCGAAAAAATAATCACCGGCAAATGATCGGATTCGATTTTGGTAGTTTTACTGCGCTTAATTGGAAGTGCAGTGCATTTTATCTACATTGCACTAGGTATCTATTTTATAAAAGATACAGTATATTACTTAAATAGTCCCACGAAAATAAATCTTGCAAAAACTAGATTTCTCCTTATCAGTCTTACTCATAAATCAATCTAGTCCTAGCTTGTTAGGTACATGTGTAAAATCATGTTTACAAAGTCGTGTTCGTAATAATAATTCAAAGCACTGGGACATTCATTTTATATGTCCAAGTTTAGACCTTACTGATACAAGTTTAGAACCGCTCAATAAAATGTTGAATGAAAATTATGTGACACTAGCAGAGTCGACAGACCTTGTCTTATTCTAACTATATTGTTTTTTTTTCTATAATATTTTTTTTCGCATGGATCTTCTCCAGATTAAAAAAAATGGCGAAATTTGTCCATCTGTTCACGCGTTTGCAACATTGTCGTATATCGAATGCGATGAAAACCAAATTAATGGTGTTTGAAAGAGACTTAGCCAGAACGGATGTAAGAGTTTTGGTTGATGATGTAGTTCTGGAACAAGTGAATGAAATTGTATATCTTGGTTGTGCTTTTAGCAGGGATGGAAGGTACACCGCGGATGTAGATAGGAGAATGAGAGCAGGGAATAGTGTGAATGGAGCGTTGGGTAATCTATTCCAAAGCGAGGTTTAGAGTCAAAAAGCTAGACTCGCTTTGCATAATTCTGTGCTTATCCTAACGTTATTGTATGGAAGCGAGAGTTGGGTATGTCAGAAAGAGCATGATAGTAGGATAAATGCGGTCGAAACGAGAACAGCAATCATTCGTATGGCGGCAGAAGTAGCTGGTACCGATCCAGGTGAATCGCTGCGCAACTCTACCTAATCAGATATCACGGTGGTAGTGACGGTAAGCCTATGCACGCCTTTTAAGAGCTGGCTAGCAATAAGGCTGATGGCCTATCCTGCAATGGAGCCGGGACCATAACGGGGAAAAAGTTTTCAGAAATATATTCAAGTTTGTACCATTTAAATGAAATGATACAAAGATATTGGTAAAATGAAGATTTTTTTTTAATAATCTATACTAATGTTATTCATTCAAAAGTATGTCTGCCTGATGTTCTTTCACTAAATGGATTTTGATGAAATTTGATATGCTATGTAGCTAAAGATTCTAGTTCAGACATGGGCTAATTTTTAAAAAATCAGCCTCCAATAGCCTGGAATGGGGATGAAAGTTTGAAAATTATAACTACTTTTTGGTAAGGAAATCGTGGGCAAGCAGCTAGCTAATTTTAAATACTACAAAGTAACTTAAATACACCTAAGGGTTCACAATTTTTCATACACCGCCACAGAAAACGATTCGTCAAAATCACTGTTTTACTAAATTTTGCAGGCGACCGCACTGTGAAAAGAAACAATTTAGAAGTTAATAGCGTTTCAAAATATTGGTATTTTATATGAAAAATTCGAAATACATTTCTATTTCATGATGTCACTTTCATAAGTGGCGTAACAGATTTTAAGTAAGTTTCATAATAAAATTAAATTTATTTATTCTGGTATAAAATAACATTTATTCTGGTATATATTAAAGTATTTCTTTGTATTATAATCGTTGACTAACACCCATAACACAAGCATTTAATTTGCTTACTTTGGGGTTGGATTCAATTTGTGTGATTTGTCTAGGTATATTTATTTATTATTCATGATCCAAAAAGGTTTAGAAAAATATTTTTTCATATGATGAACACAAGGCGTTCGTGATGGTATGCCATAGTCGTAGCCTATAAACACCGCAGATTTTGTAGGTCGCTGTCTTGTAGCCATATTACAAGGCCAATTTTCCACGTCTCCCCTTCCTCTTCGAATAGGAATATGACAAAATTAACCTATTTAACACTAATTTGACAAATTTATTTTAGAAATATTTTATAAGTACCATAAAAACTTGTGATATTTTTAACAATTACTTAGTATTTTACCGTTTTTCAAGTTATGAAAATATTGTAATTATTTTTTTTTCTTTGTCATTTGTCCTTTGACAAACTTTTAAACCCTCTTTGGCCTGCCTCAGCTTTGCACGGGTATAAAATGTACATACAAACGGTCCTTTTTAACCACTTTATCTATTAAAATATGTACCGTCATCAAAATCCGTTGCGTAATTTTAAAGATTTATTTATCCTTTTGTATGCTCAAAAGAATACAAGGATGGAGGAAGCGACTTTGTTTTTTACTATGTAGTGAAGTCTGTTTTTAACCCCCGACGCAAAAAGAGATGTTATAAGTTTGACGTGTCTGCCTGTCTGTCCGTGCTATTATAACTCCCGAACGGATGCAGTGATTTTAATTTAGTTTGTTTTTTAAAAAAGGTAACTTATGTGCGAGTGTTCTTAGACATGTTTGATGAAAATCGGTTGAACCGTTTAAAAATTGCGGGGGTGACAGTGGGGAGATTAACTATTTGAGAGGAAAATTAAGTTCTTGTATCGGGTTTTTTTTGTAATTTTGAAACTAATAGTTATTAAGATGGATCAACTACCAAAACTTTGAATTAAAATTGATTAACTTGAAATATGTCCACAGAGAGTAGTATTATTTATATATTGATTATGGTACAACGTCGAGCAAACGAAACTCGCTATGCTATACCTATATCAATACATAAGTGAATTTTACAATAAGTCCACATTGCAAGTACATCTTGCACTTTTATTGTTAAAAATTCTTAAGATTTTTTGTAATACACCAAGTCAAGTTTAATTTTTAATAGGTTAACAATTCCGCTTATAACTTATACCAAATGAACGATATCTAAACGGAACAGTAAGCTTGATAAATGAGTGTTGGATTTTCAAAAGGGGCACAAAGGCGACCTGACCTGTGAGATAGATCGTTCATCAAATATCACAACTTTGACTTAAAAGTTACTCACTTTGATATTAGCTGCGGTTTACGGGTTTGCATTACATTACCGTTGTAGTGTGCATAGACCCTTTGTACTTAAAACTTAGCCCTTAACCTTGTTGAACTATATGTGACGAAACGTATAACTATAGTGACGAAAAATCATACAAGTAACTTCACGCCCATATCCCTGAAGTCGTTGGCAGAGACACAACCAGGGTACCCACGACAAGCCGAAGATAGTAAGTCCCACAATGTGATAGGTGGCAAGCCTATCGCCAACCGGGCACATATCCTATCCCGAGCAACAGTTTTTTTCACAAGTACGTCCTTTAAAAATACTAGGTTACTTGAAATCGATGACTTAAAGGATATTTTGATTTTAGTTTAGTAAAATGAACTTCTCTTATATGTATATGCAATAAAATTGTTGGTTTTCGAGATATTTGAATTTTTAATTTGTCGGTAATTTTTAAATTTTCTCACTTAAATTTAATTCATAAAATAATATATCAGTTGAGTTAATTTTAAATTTCATATGTTACGGATATCATAGAAATGCAGTAAGTAGATATTCTTCTTTGATCTCACCCAGGAACAAAACGGTAGCAAAACGAAATAAGATGTAATAATTAAAATTTACGTCATACGAGATATGAAACTAAAAAAATACGTCTTTAAGCGACTAGGAGGTTATATATTCGAATCCTAAATTTTTTATGTATGTAAATAGATTTTCCCTTCATTTCTGAACTGATTTTTTCCAAGTCATAATCTGATGGTGGAAATTGAGGAAAAGATTTAATTTTTGTATACGAAGATGATTTCTTTACTCAGTAGAAGTCGGTTTTTTACAGTTTTATTGTAATCAAATTCTTTATAAAAATTGTCAAACTTTCATTGAGCGTGTATTTATTTTAGTGCCCATTGCAATGATTACGTTCTTACTTAGGCTAATCTAAAAACTGCATTACAAATTTTCTTGACGTTTTTTTTTTATGTTATAGGAGGCAAACAAGCAGGCGGATTTCCTGATGGTAAGAAATTCACGCGGCCTAGAGACACCAAAGATGGTAATGGTGCGTTGCCAACCTGAGGTCAGGATTTTAGGGCTCGAGCAAAAGTAATTTTACCGGCTACCTTACCCTCCGAACCGGAACACGTCATGACGTTATGGCGGCAGGAATAGGTAAGGCGGTGGTACCGATCCGGGTGAGTCGCTGTGAAACTCTACCATCTAGTCAGATGTCACGGTGTTAGTGATGATAAGCCTATGCTCGCCTTTTACAAGCTGTGTGGCAAGAAAGGCAGATGGTCTATTCTGCAAAGGAGCCCGGACCAACACGAGGGAACAACGTTACATTATTATCATGAGTTTTTTAATAGGGACTAATTGTACCCGCGATTTTGAGAGTCAAGTTTATATTATTCGAAACCGTAAGAGGTAGCTAAAGCCTCGAACTAAACTAATAATAATGCTAAACTAATATTAAATCATAAAAAGGTTCAAGTATTGCTTTGTCATTTAACGTCTTTATATGACGAATACTCAATCAAAGTCAGGACTTAATAGGATTAGTCTCCCTCCTGTCAGGGGATATATTTGTTTCGTGACTTTGGCTTCTTAGAAAGATGATTGATCTGCTTCTAATAATTATTATTAATGATAAAAGATTAAGATGGATATATACTGTATGTAGATTTATAGCAAGTTTAGTTAGTATTTTAATCAAAATTGCCAATGTTTGATATATGATATTCTGATACCATAATTTTATTTAGTATTGAAACGAGGAACAATTACTACTTATGATTGAAAAATGCTCGGTAATATTCCAAGTACCTATAACAATAGCCCGATTTATAATTACTAGTGGTCGCCCATTGGTCGAAATTCGACCATTATAAATTTTAATATTGATAAGAAAGTTGATGTCAATAAGAACGCCATCTTCAATTCTCAAGACCTACTACTTTTTAGTGCGCCATCTGTGATCTTTTATCGTTATCATCAATATACTTGTTTGTGTGTGTCAAATGCATGGTAGTGTAGGTAATATTTTATTTATTGATTTAATGTACTTTAAAAGAATCAATATTGAAAAATATTAGCGTCCTGCACTTTTCCTATACATAAACAATAACTGTGCCAAATTTCATACTCCTCCGTTAGCTCGATTTTCGTAAAAAGGGTCCAAAGTTTTGGCATCACTTATTATATTATACTTATTATATCACTTAATATAGATGCCTCTATTTTTAAACATAAATATGATCAGTTTTGCAAGTCCGACTGCGTGATGTTCATTCTTATGAGCAAAAGAATTGCTTGGTGCAGTATTTTTTTTTTTTTAATATCTTCAATGTACAGAATATCGCTTCTATAATTTTATAACATGTATAGATTCAACTAATGATTGGCGTTTTAAATGCAAATTAATAAATAAACGACATTAAATAACTCAAATATTTGTGTCAAAGAATTCAAAACTATACGTTTAGTTCTGTTGTTTCCTAAAGTTGATTTCCATAGAGCTAATTTAAATACAATTCAGTTAATTCTTAGGTAACCCAGGAAACATACTAACAACTAGTAATAGAGTCATTTCTTAAATTGGAAAAGATAAGTTTGAATATACAAAGAACACATTTCTGATTTTATGTCGTCATACAGTTATAAAATCTTTATAATCAAAAATTTATGATGATCAAAAGTGACATCAAAGCAGACTGTATATCGATCGTAAAATATGTAATATTGAACATCAAAGGCAGGAAATTTTACTGCCGCTATCGCCATTTTAAAAATAACAATATCTTCAATTTCCGTGTCTTTATGTATTTTAGAAGCTGATTTATTGATTTATGATGCTGAAATATGTTTAAATAAATCTTTTGGTGTTAAAAAAATTAAACAGTGAAGAATAATAAATATGAATGTCCACAGAGAAATTACACACATTGACTTTAACCCCAAAGGAAACAAATTATGTAGGTATTTGTACTAGCTGATCCAGCAGACGTTGTTCTGCTTTATTCTTTATGTGATTTTATTAAAAAAAATTGGAGTGAGTCACCCTCATCACTTAGGGGTATGAAAAATAGATTTTGGCCGATTCTCAGACCTACTGAATGTACTCAAAAAGTTTTATGAGAATAGGTCGAGCCGTTTCGGAGGACTACGGGAACGAACATTGTGACACGAGAATTTTATATATTAGATGTCAGTGTCGGTCAACGGTACTAATACGTAGTATAGCCCATATCCCCGAAGAGGTAAGCAGAGGCACAACCAGGGCACACTTTTTCTCATTAGAAAAATCGCATTATCTTTTTGTTGCCCAACCCGTGAATTGAACCTGTGACTGCATGAAGTGAAATCTAACATCTGGACCACGGAGGCGATTGTATACAACTGGGTATACAAGACTAGACTAACTACCGAAATGTGATGGACAAACAAACGTCTGCCCCGTCGGGAATCGAATCCGAACCTCGCGGTTAGTAGGCGTGTACGCTAAACCCTCGACCAACGATGCGGTTTAATGTGACAGTAAATTACATATTCATGTAATGACTGTTTCTAATTAGTATCATAGATTTACCTATAGTTTTGCCACAGTATCAGTGTTTGATATTGTTGTATTCCAGCCTAAAGGGCAAGACAGCCTAGCCTGTAAAGTTATTTACGTAATAGACCCAAAATTCCGGAATTCTTTTAAAAATAAACCATTGGCACGTTTGACATTGTAATAAATACGCGACGTTTCATAGTAAATCAACGACTCGTATTTTTGATTTATCTTTCAACGGGTGATAACTTCATGGTGATGACTTCATGATATGTACTCATCCTATTAATATTATAAATGCGAAAGTTTGTATGTATGGATGTATGGATGTTTGTTACTCTTTCACGCAAAAACTACAAAGCCGATTACGATGAAATTTGGTATGAAGGTAGCTGAAGACCCAGGATAACATATAGGCTACTTTTTATCCCGGAGTTCCCGCGGGATTGGGACTTACGCGGGTGAAACCGCGGGGCGCAGCTAGTTTACTATAATTAGTAAATTAAATGAAATAAAGTGAACCATGGAAGATGTTTCCTACTGAATGTAATTTAAGTGTCTTCAAGGCTCTCTCACAGCTTCGATCCCATTTACTTCCTCTCTCACATCATCCACTTATCTTCAGGTGTGCTAAGCTTAATAGTACTAAGATCACGATTATATAAAAAGGATATGAATTCACTTTGGAACGAATCTGACCTTGCCTCAGTTTAACACAGCTGTCATATAGGTACTTATACACATTTACTAGGTGATAGAGTTTCGCAGCGAATGTGGTACCAATCACCCGGATCGGTACCACCGCCTTACCTATTCCTGCCACCATAACGGCAAGCGTTGACGTATTCCGGTTCGGAGGGTAAGGTAGACGCTGGACTTACTTTTGCTCGAGGCCTTACATCCCGGCCTCAAGTTGGCAACGCACTATTACCACCTTTAATGTTTCTAGGCAGCGTGAATTTCTTACCATCAGGAAATCCGTCTGCTTGTTTGCCTTCCGATATCACAAAAAAATAATAATAGGTAAAGAGGAAAGTATAAAAAATACAGACGCAAGTTAATTACCAGATGGATATATTGAAAGTGAAAGTACAGCCATTCGGCGAAATCAAAATGCAAAGCAACATTATACAAGGTGACGATTATGTATTCTTCTTCAGAAAAGACAGCGAACAAGCATTCTCCTATCCTGATAGTGAGATACGACCATGGCCTATTGATATTGCAGATGTTGTACCCATTATATATAAATAAAAAAATAAATAAATAAATATCCCTGGACAAATTACACAAATTGAATCTAACCCCAAAGTAAGCAAATTAAATGCTTGTGTTATGGGTGTTAGTCAACGATACTAATACATAGAAATACTTAAATAGATACCAGAATAAATTTAATAAACACCCAGACCCGGAAATGCAGACATCTAAATGTTCATCACACAAATGCCTGCCCCCGTTGGGAATCGAACCCAAGCCTCGCGGTTCGTCGATGCAGTTAGGCAAGTACGCTAGCCACTCGACCAACGAGGCGGTCAACAGATAATAAATACAAAATAGAAATGTGTATTAAGAATCAATTAATGTAATTTAAATAATATGATAAGTGAATGTAAATAAAATCTAAAAGAAGTCACGTACACGCAACACGACTTATATTTAAATGAATACATGTCGTAATTAACTCATGTAATTCATATTAATCAACTTAGCACGAGACAGAAGCAAATCAATTTTGTTAGAACAAAATTCACAGAGCATCTCGGGTATAGAGTTCGTTGCATTGTACAGTTTAAAATATACAACACTTAAAACTTTATGTACATTTTACTTATAAGGAATTATATTATAATACTGAAATATATATATAGGTCGCCAGAAAAAATGTAGATTTTTGTATAGGTATCATAAACAATGACAACATTCTTTTCTAAATTACTTCTTTAAATACTATTATTCCAATTACGCTTGTTATTCATTAAAAAATAAATAAAAAAATGTAAAGTTTAAATTTCTTAATAAAATTAACGTTGCTCGGGATTGGATATGTGCCCGGTTGGTGATAGGCTTGCCATCTATTACATTGTGAAACTTTGTGTCTTCGAGGGTGCCCTGGTTATGCCCCTGCCTATTTCTTCGGGGATAGGGGCATGAAGATATTTAAAAAAAAATTCGCTCTCTCTGTCAGTTAAAAAAGCTGCAATTCCAAATTATTACAAATGATTCATGCGTTTGATTCATGCATGTGATACTTGCATTTTTACATATTTTGATATGCATATCTATTTTAAATTGTCCAGTTGATCATTAATATAATGAGGAAGCATATAAGGTAAGTAATAAAAAAGTGCATGTGTCTTCATGTCCATACTTTAGAAAAGATAAGCTGAAAACAAGGGCCACGATTAGCCTAATTTACTAAGGTCCGACTATGAGATATGAAACATGATTCAGGATACTGTTGTTTTATTAGAAAATTGAAAAAACACTGTTTTGAGTTGCCCGATCCAGATATCGAACTTGGAGCCTCATGTAGTTAATGCTTACACAGGACCACTACACCACAGATGCGACTATACTACGTACCAAAGATAATAACCCTTATTTTTTTACCTCTGACGTAAAAAAGAGGTGTTCTAAGTTAGACGTGCACATGTGTTTGCATGTATGTGTGTCTGTGGCATCATATTAACTCCTAAGCAACTACACCAAAATCGATGCTGATTTTGGGCCAACGCTGACGTAATTAATATATTTCTTTGCTTTAATACTAATAAGTTTTGTTATGGGCAACTGAATGTTTTTAATTCATCATGCTCTAAAACATCCATGCTTTGTACTACAAACCTATCACAATTGGTAGTTCAAGCGCCAGTCAAGTATCGGGTAATTTTTTGTCGTATTGATACAACAAGTTGACCCAATTTTCTCTGCACTCACCCTAGCCTTGCAGTTTAACTGTGCGCTGAAAATTTAGTTACTCTGGTGCGACGTTTGTCTGTGTCCGGTCTATTGATACCTTTATTACGTTACAAACAGGACCATTACTTGAGATTTATTGCCACGATTTGTGTCTGAAGGTTGATAATTATAAACGTGTACTGTCCATTACTTAGAGACTTTATCTTGCACTTTATTTGCGATAATGTAAGCAATGAATTCTTGAATAGCTATTATTTATTGTTGAGTTCTGAGAAAGTTGGCAATATTTTAAACAGCTTTAACTGCGGCTTTTGTATTTATACATTTATGTACTCTGTCACTTTTAATGGCGGCTTGTTGGAGTGTTTTGTTAGTTTTAGCTGAACAGGTGTGGCTGTGCTGTCACAATTATGTTGTAATTATGTCTCAGTGGCGGTTTGCGTCGCGCTATCGCTTACAAGAAAGGACATTCATAAACCTAAACCAACTTGGTACAGTTGAGATGAAAACAAATAAGGACTTTTATGATTAACCTTAATAGTTGTGTTTGGTAGATAGGCTAAAACTTGATCGTTATAATTTTTGCAAGTGCTAGCCTAGTTTTTTTTTCTCCATAAGAAGCTCTAGTGAGAATCTTCTTCGACATTACAATCTAGTATATAGACCAATGAGTAATTCTGATTTCTCTTAATCTTCTAAGCTACAGTCTTTAAGTATAAGTCCATCAACTTTTACTTAGTGTCTCTAAACTTAAGTTCTATTGGTATCTTGAACTTAAAACTGGTATCTTGAACTTTAAACACTGTCACTTGATTTTGGCACTAGCACTTTGTGAATCTACACAACACTACACTAGTTCATATGGCTTTGTCCTTTTCAGCCTTCTCATTGTACCTGTGATATCTAGTTTATAAGTGCTAGCCTAGTTGTAAATTAAACATTATTTACATATAAAAAACGATTTTATATGTAAAAAATAAAAACTATAATATATTTAATAAAGTTAGATATTTGCACACCACAATGTGGTAGAATATGTTGGTACGAATAAGTATTCTGTAATAACTATTAAACACACATATTCCGCAAATAAGTTAATTTCATTTTCAATGTTATTATTAGTCTTAAAAGTATGTAGTCTATGAATGATATAAGGAGGGATAATATGCAATCCATTAATTTTATTTTTTTAAAAACTTTAGCGGCTTTTTTACTACAAATGGTTAAATAAACTTAGTGCTGATTTTGATATTTATCTTCAATGACGCCCTAACATGATATAGTTCGTTTACTTAATTTATTCTATCTGGTATTATCGCCTCTGTGCACTAGCGGTCCGGGTGTTGGACTTGACTGCATGAGGTCTGGGGTTCGAATCCCGGGTCGGCCAACAAAAAGAAAATTGGATTTTTCCAATTTTCTAATAAAAAAAAATGTTGGTCGGGATTGGAAACGTGCCCGATTGGCGATAGGCTTCCACCTATCACATTATGGGACTTAGTATCTTCGGCTAGTCGTGGGTGCCCTGGTTTAGCCTCTGCCTACCTCTTCGGGGATATGGGCTTGAAGGTACTTTTTTTTATTCCATCTGGTGGCTGCCATTTTGAATTTCGAATAGGTACTTTTTTGTCTTTGATGACACTTACAGAATTAAATCGAATTGATAAACACACAAAAACAGGAAAACACAAATAATTATCTACGAAACTGGCGGTTGCAAAAAAAAATTGGTGTTTTCAACTTCACAAGTGTGTTCAAAATGTATCCATAAAACGCGAAAAATGAAAGCGAAATATTAACAACACTATGGATTTTTACAAAACGTTAATCCAATATTGGTTGCTTTAACTTAGGTATACATATTATATCATTTAGGTATAACACAGGCCAATAATTTAATTAATTTGAAAAAAAGAAAGACATTTGCATAAACACTTCATTTTCGTTAAAATGTTTAGTAAAACTTTAATTCATAAATTAACATTTTATTAGAAAATAAACACAAAAACAAGACATTTGTCCACAAGTGACAGCTATTTGACAGCTAAATAAAATCTTTAACAAATTCCCCTACGTGCCATTTATTCTGAATTCCGTGGGCAGAAAGTGACCGTTTTATGTTTTTATAACCTCCAAGTAATATTTTTTAAATATAAATCAATACTAATTGACAAGTTTTATATGAATTGACTTTTAATAAGCAATATAAATATAGACTTTATATCCCCGTTAATATCATTTCATATAACTTACGTCAAAATTCTTGACATCCTTGACAACTCTTTTGTGTCAATATGCCAATCACTTAATAAAATGGCGGAAATGTCAATAGCATTTAAAGGTATAATTATGTGCCAAACAAAACTCGAAATATATTACGAAAAGAATTAAACACGGCGTCGATAAACGAATACTGTTTTGTGTGGTGTAATAATTTGTAGAGCTGAAGTGATATTATATTTTTAAGTGTCAACTTAAGTTATGATACTAATTTGAGTCGCAATCATATTTTGCCGTTCTATATTAATATCACTTATTACATTGTATTTAATACGGGAGCAGTGCAAGCTTGTTTAAAAACAGATCCCGCTGTCACTGCGACCACAACTTTCGGTGACATTTGCGTACTATCATGTCACTTCTTTATGTTATTTAACCTTTATCGTCTACACTTATTTGTTTTAAACTTTGATCTCTTTAGTAAATGAGAAAAAAAGATTTGTTTTTTTTTGTAACAGGAAAAAGTATCACCCTATCTATAATTATATACCTGTAGTTATTACAATATAAAAAGGTTTTTATTATTATTATCATAAATATCTGATAATTAAGTTAACTGTGTCCGTGTGACATGTTAAAGTAGTTATATTGCGTCTGAATTCTGCCATTTTCGTTTTAGAAACCTCATTGGATGATTTATCTTTATTACAGGTATAAGAAATATGATTTGCATGTTTTCTAACAATACGTTATTAAATTATAATAAATGTTAGGGTTATATTTTTTCCTGTATCTTTTATTATTTTTAACAAAAACAAATATTTGTTCTTACTTGGTAAAATATTATATAATATTTCTTTTCAACGTTAATTTCTAAAATCGCTGCTACTAGAGCCGCAACTCAATGATTTATATCCCAGCTCAGCCCTTATTTATCGAATTTACGACATGTCTTGCCATTTACTCTGACAGCTTAATGTCAAGAAATACTGTATTACCTACTATTAATAAAAATTATACTGCAACTTTAATAAAACGTATTTTTGCAACTAGCACCACTGTTATGATGGTGCTACAGTACCAAAGTAGAATGATGCGCTGTAATAAGACGTTTCAGCATTTGCGTAACAATTCATGTCACCGCTCTGAGATTTATCAAATTGAAAATTAGTTTCATAAATTGTTTTTTAATATTAAAAAGATTTTTTTACAAAAAGTATCATTACCTCGCACTTCAAATAAATAGAATTAAAATGAACAAAAAATTAAAAAAAAATACTTTGTTATCACTAGAACCGCAACATTTTTTTTCTGCAATTTCGCAATAATTATATAGTTTATT
This sequence comes from Calephelis nemesis, assembly GCA_002245505.1. Taxonomy (NCBI): domain Eukaryota; kingdom Metazoa; phylum Arthropoda; class Insecta; order Lepidoptera; family Riodinidae; genus Calephelis; species Calephelis nemesis. The sequence continues at coordinate 243,943 of NJDD01000470.1, forward strand.
GTTTAGTTTACAATTCATATTTTCATACGGGGTACTAGCAAATTGAAAAACAATGTTATGAAACAATTACCTTTTTGGTTAAAATTTACTTAAAATTGTCATAGCTTTTGAACAGCAAACTGACTATAATGGAAAAAAATATGTCACACCATAACTAGAACTTCATATGTGCTGTAATGAGATAGTAAAATAAATAATAAATAAATAAGTAAATGTCCCTGGACAAGTTATACAAATTGAATCCAACCCCAAAGTAAGCAAATTATATGCTAGTGTTATGGGTGTTAGTCAACGATTCTAATACATAGAAATACTTAAATACATACCAAAATAAATTTAATAAACACCCAGACCCGGAAATGCAGACATCTAAATGTTCATCACACAAATGCCTGCCCCGTTGGGAATCGAACCCGAGCCTCGCGGTTGGTCGCTGTAGTTAGGTGTGTACGCTAGCCACTCGACCTAGTAAATAGAATGCACATGTTATAAGACAAACTCTCATTCCGGCAGGCTATATATAAACAAAAAGCATTTGTCTGTAAAGTCGGTTTACTGACGATAGTTGAACGTGACAAAGTCATAAGAATGGAGGCCGATTGTACCTCTTTGTCGCTCTCGATGTTTTTTGGAGCGTTCAGCCAGCTCCATCGAATTATAAGATGTTGTCACGTCAAAAAATCTTCTTTTTCTGATTTGAATTGTTCAAAAGTGGGAAAATGTGCTTTAAATTAAAAATAATGTTACCCGCTATCACTAGAACCATACCTCCATGATTTACGTCCCAGCACAACGCTTATTTATTCCGTTTACGACACGTCTTGCCATTCACTCTGACAGCTATCAAATTATCTCTAAAATAATATCATTCGTGTATTATTTGTAGTTTTACATCTAAGTATTATCTACATGACAACTGAATTTAAAATTAATGATATGTTATAAAGAATCAGACATAAATAACGTGAGGTATGCCAATAAATTGAATAGTTAAGCTTCTCCTGTGCGTAGGCGTTTTTGCTATTATACAATTTAGGAAATGATATTGCGTAGGTCTATTTTTTACTTAAGTGTATTATTAGAAAATCGATCAAGTAAATATATCCCAGTTAGTGCCTTACCCTAGTTCACAGGACAGGCTATAATCCCCCTTTTTTGAAGTTAGACGTGCCTGAGAGCATTTGCCCTGTATGAACAACTTATTAAGTAATTCAAAAGCATTTAATATTAAATAATATCATGAATCTGTCATGCGATTTGGATCTTTTTATCTTCTGAATGTTTAAGAAATGAAAATTAATATTATTCCTCATAGAATATACTATGTGTCGAGAATTTGTTACTGAGATATTTAAGCACACCAATACATTCTACCGCATTATGGTGTGCAAATGCTTTATTAATATTTGAACTTGTGAACTAGGAGTGTAAAATATTTTGATATCTACACAAAGCACTTTTCCTGTTTATTACCAAAACTATCACATTTTCTAATATACGTATACATATAAGGCATTGCTTAAAAACCACTACGGATTACTATTGAATGCCTTTTTCTTCGGCGTACACGTTGGCAAATTATTATCCTATATTTTAATTTATCACAAAGTTTCATACTACAAAATTAGTATTTAGTAAAAAGTCTATACTATAGGTGTTACTTAATAGATACATTTTTATTTTTCATTTATTTTTTTAGTTAGGGAATTACAAACTTCGTTAGGCAGAACATTTATTAAGTGAGGAATAATTATTTATGTTTATTACCATAAATATTTTATATTACTCAATAACTATAAAACACTATAAATTTTAAAGAAAGAAAAAATTTCACCCCAGACGGGATTTGAACCTGTAGCCTTTCGTCTCAAGCCGATGAATGCTCTAACCAATTGAGCTACTGAGGATTCAAGTCTCGTGGCGAAATTTTTAATTCCTTCCTAACCCGTTAACGCGGGTAGTTATGTGCTATAGATACACAATTCTGAGTACCAATCAAATGAGTTCATCATTACAGATGAAATTCACATTTTAGGATGGCCATAACTTTCGTTTCTTGCATCGTATTTTTTATTTTTTTTATTTTTTTAGCACTTGCCCTGTGCGTGGGATAAATTTCTATAAATTTTAAAGAAAGAAAAAAAATTTTAACTCGACTAACAGCGAGGTTCGGGTTCGTTTCCCAACGAGGGCAATATTCTGACCGGTCTGGGTGTTTATTAAATTTATGGTAGTATCTATTCAAATATTTCCATGTATTAGAATCGGTAACTATCACCATAACCAACAACAAAAACAATAACAAGCATATAATTTGTTTACTTTCAGTTTAGATTCAATTTGTGTAGCTTGTTTATTTTTTTTAAAACTAGCGATTCCCGCGAACTTCGTTCCGTCCGTTTAGTTTGTTTGAAAAAATTAAAATGTTGGTTTTCTCAGTTTCCTCACAATCGAACAAAATTAGAATCCTGCGTCCTTCTTTACTAACTAACTTTCTTTTATATATTATACTAGCTGCCCGTTCCGGCTTCGCTCGGATGGTATTTTTTACCATAAATTGAGATATAAGCTATCCTATCTCTCAAGTTAGATTGAACTGCACATGGTGTGTGAATTTTATTATAATCGGTTAAGTGGTTTCGGAGTCCATTGAGGACGAACATTGTGACACGAGATTTATAAATATTAATATAATAATATATATAAGGTATTTCAAAATTTTCGCACGCATGATTCTGAGCTTCAAGTCAAAATGGCGTAACAGCCGTAAACAGGAAAAAGCTGCTTATTATTTAATAATATGGTCGTTGCAAGTTTACTGTGGCTACTTAAGTATTAGGTTACATTGTAGGAAATTATAGGCACGATTATGTTATTACATTTTTATATGGTTAGGAATAAAGGCATTATGGTTGATTATAGGATAGGAGGCAATTATCGTAATAAAGGGGAAGCCGGGGAATGTCACAGTAGCGATATTATATTGTGACCCGTTTCATTATGTCTGTACACACATTGAAGCAGATTACTAATTATTTTAATTTAGTTTTTACTTGCTGCTTTAAGTTATTTGTCAATTCACATTTAATGTTATAATTACGAAGTTGCGAAAGGGTATTTTATAATGGTTAGGGAATAATTTTGCACGAATTGCTTTAATTATCAGTTTGAAAGTACTGTCATTTATGTACAAATGTTATTTTCATATCAATAACCTAGCTTTGGCTTGATAAAAACTCGCTAAAGTAAGACTACGTGACGGCTAGGAGCGTCCTCATATAATCTGTATAACGAACATTGCTCGTCTACACATAAAGCTTATTTTCAAGATGGAAAAAATAGAGCAATGTCTGTTGGTATTATACGTATCTGCTCTCATGTTGAGAATGTAATGGTAGGTATATTGTGACGTATTACCCATTGCGCATCCTATACTCTTTGGCAATATCTAAGCAATACAAAAACAGCAATGAATCTACGTTTGTTTTTTTTTTTATCTCGCGCCGTCTTATTCGCGCGTGTGCAGTGCGCCGTCTTATGATCTGACAGTCTGACGCGAGTATAGACGTTTTTACCCATTCCCATTAAGACCCATTAAGAGTGAGGAAATAGGAGACTGGGGAGTGACTTAGGCTACTTTTTTGCATCTCCACAGGAATTTAAACCGGCGTAGCGGATGGTTACATCTAGTAGGTACTACTATCAATGAAACGTAAAAAGTAATTTCTGTATCCCTTATTAAATACATTCTAAGAAGAGAGATTTGATATGGTTTACAGTTTTGGCTGCCTGGATTATTTAATTTTTTTTTTCACTTCAAAAATTCTTGTTATGCCTTTTTAGATTTCGCTAATATCCCGCTTAGCGAGTGTATGTGCGATTAGGAATTTTGTTCACACAACGAATTACAAAATTTTTTCCAAACACAATACATTGGACTCGTTAAACAGCGTATTAACAGACGTTATATTGTAATCTATGTACTAAATATAGGCTGGTTTATCGCAACAACCCGCTAATTACAAGTGAAAATCGCTTCCCGCTCGCCGTCACTAGATATCCACACGTCATTACTTCTAAAACGGTTACAATTTCAAAAAACCCTAACTCAAATATACTAACAAGGTATATTGCACCCTCTAACCTCTGTTTAGGGTTGAATTTCATTTTTTCATAACTGAAACATGGATCCGTTTCAATGTATGGTCATGGTTAATCTATGCACTGGAGATAACATAATTACGAAGCTGCCGCGAGAAGTATCATGAAGTAAATTTTAATTAAATCCCTCACACTGCATTTGAGGTCTTTGTGACGTGACGTTTTTTATGAAATTTTAAAACAAACTAATTTTTTAATGACAATTATATATTATATAAACATTCAAATTATTAATGGTTTGTCGTTAACATGAGAACTGGATGTTAAGGTTTTTGTGTAAATTTATTGACGATTTCGTTTCTAAAAATCGATTACAAAACTCCTCCTGACCACCACGTTGGTCAAGTGGTTAGCGTACACGCCTAACTACACTGACCAACCGCGAGGCTCGGGTTCAATTCCCGGCGGGGGCATTCATTTGTGTGACGAACATTTAGATGTCTCCATTTCCGGGTCTGAATGAAACGTTGACTAACAACCAAAACACAAGCATACAATTTGCTTACTTTAAGGTTGGATTCAATTCGTCTAAATTGTTGTCCAGGGGCATTTAAAAAAACACATTTAAAAAAAAAATTCCATAGGCAGTCCACTCCAATTTCTTATATTAAATTATCTGCATAATATTATGTGGTAGTCATGTTAATACCATAGCTTTTGGGTTTGCTATTTTCGAAATTTCGTTTCAAATTTAAAACGGAGTTCCAAAATAAGATCCAGAACGTATGTTGAGTGCCTTAAACTGGGAAATTAAAGTTGTATGCAAAAGCGTTTTGGCGGCAGAAATTGGCAACTACTGATGTATTTGTGCGTTGGTACTAATCCGGACAAGATTTTTTTTAATTTATGGCATTAAAAAGCGAACAAGCACCCGACTCTCCGGTAGTAAGAGACAACAGTGGTTATAAACACCATAGATGTAATAGGTACGTCGTTGTCATGTGGCCAAGGTGTAAGGCCTATTGTGCAAGTCTACCGTCTACTCATCCTCCGGACTGGATCATGACAATGTCATTTATGGTGGCAGGAATTTGTAAGGCAGTTGATCCCCTCCCAGGCAGGTGTGCAGCCACCAGCAGCGGTCTTATTGCTTTATGACCAATTTAACATACACTTGCCTTTTATGAGCTGCCTAGCATATAGGCATGGTCTATTTTATATAGCGCATCCGGAGCAAAAGGGGAAAACCTCATAAAACTCTACCTATAAATATAATAAATCTAAATACAGTTTTTGTCATTGTATTAGAGACAAACGAACCCACTGCCTTATAGAAGAGCACAGGGCCTATTTTTTCCAAAAGGCCCGAGATCAAAATGAAAAACAAACATTGTTTAATTTTTTTTACAGTATTCGTGAGAGTGAAATTGAAAAAGAGATATTTTTTGCAGTTCTTGTTGTCGTCTTTCTGGAGAGAATCAAATAAAATTCATACCCTTCATTATCGGCATATTGTTAATTCTACTGAATACAAACTTTTTAAAAACATTTGTAATTTTCCACAATGTATTATTGAAGAGTACAAATGAAACCAACCTGCACTATCTACGTTTTAAGTACTAAAATAATTACGATCTTGTTTTGGCTCTGTAATCATATACTGAGAAATAACTCTATTTATAATTCTACGACGACGGCAAAAGTCTAACCTAAATACGAGTTCCCTGATTCGGTTGCGCCAATTAAGTAATTTTTATGCCACTTATGTCGGCTTGTATAGCGATGTATCATAAATATTAAAGATTAGAGTAATATATACAGTAACAACGAAACCACGCAAGAACTTATCAAATAATGTCATGAATAATACACCTAAAAACATATTAACGCAAGGTTGCTGTAATTAAAACACTATATTAACGTTTATTATATTTATTTAAATAAAATAATCGTTAAGATTAACCTCAAAATTGTTATTTTATCTTTTTTATGTATGAATATTTATTTTTGGTTCTATGTTTTTTAATTCATATTTTTCTGTTAAAGGGGTTTCAATATTTTATATTTCAAAGATGGTGAGGAAAAATGGCCAAACTGAGTCTGGAAGCTAGCTAAGTTAGCTGTCGCTATGTCTATTGAGGTTTTTTTATATCTTTACGCCCATATCCCCGAAGGAGAAAGCAAAGGCACAACCAGGTCACCCACGACTAGCCGAAGATACTAAGTCCCTCAATGTGATAAGGTAGCCGGAAGGTGCCGTATAAATTACGTCCAGGGTGCTGCTCTAACTAAAACCGCTCCTGCCTATGGACACCATAGGTCTTACAGGTGCATAGCCGTCCTGTAGCCGGGATGTTTCGTATACTGTGCAAGTCTACCGGCTACCTTTCCCCATCAGGTTATGAGTCATTATGGCGGCAGGAACACCTAAATTGGTGGTGGACCCGGGCATGCTGCAACACAGCACTCTAAAATTTTGTTTGTTGTATTAACTTCTTTGGATTTGGTGTAAATTTATTTTTGAGTTATTGTACCTATTGTATTTAATAAAATTTGGCTTAATTGCTCTTGAAGATTTGTGAGCAAAGATATGGCGTCTTTTTAAAAAAATAACAAGTTCTTTTAACTAAGGGTGTTATTTTCTTAGGGATCCAATTATATTTATTTATCTTTGATTTAGACTTAGAGTTAAAATTATAAAAAACACACAATTTTAATACAATACAGTAACTTATATAAATATACATACAAAATACAAGTACCTATTTCGAAAATACTTAACGCTAGTGATATACAATGGTGTCTTTATTGCGAATTTTGTGAATTCTTCTATATAGGAATCCTTATTTAACTAAATTGTTACAAACATTTTCTACAAAAAATGTCAGAAAAATATTCTATAGAGCATAACTAAGAGTTAACAGTAGTAATAAAGAAAGCAATTAAAAATTTCGCCATAGGATTTGAACACACAGTTGCTCAAATGGTTAGAGCATTCGTCAGCTTGAGTCGAAAGTACAGGTTCTAATCCTGTCGAAGGCAATTTTTTTTCTTTAAAATTTGTAGAAAATAATATGTTACCCAAGCACAGGGCAAGTTCTAAAATAAAAGTAGGTACAATAATATTTCACCTGGATTCATATTACGAGTATTTAACAAAATATGTATGGAACTACTTCAATGATATTGACATATTTTCTGGATTTCGTAATACCAATGCTTGACGTTCTCGCTTTTTTCGGAGGGATTTATTTCGTAGAATGTGGAAATCCATGCAACAGTTCCTACAAGAAACTTCAACAATTATTATTTTTTATACTGGTCTGGCAGTTCAATTGTTGGGCTTGCCTGCATGAAGTCCCGGGTTCGAATCCCGGATCGGACAACAAAAAGCAAATTGGGTTTTCCCAACTTTCTAATTAAAAAAGAGTTGCTCGTGATAGGACTTGTGCCCGGTTGGTGATAGGCTTGCCACCTATCACATTGTGGGACTTAGTATCTTCGGTTAGTCGTGGGTGCCCTGGTTGTGCCTCTGCCTACCTCTTCGGGGACTTGGGCGTGAAGATACATTGTAAGTAAATAGCATAAGTGTGAAACTAATATCATTTTCGATAATCTTCTATAGTTAGCCATTAATTAGATATTATGTAATACATGTTTGCAATATTTTATTAACATTAGTTCAGGTGAAACAAACTTACAAATGACTTTGTAAGTATTTTTGACACTAGTAGTTGGTATGTAGCCGTTTATATAAGTCTGTCAATTTATACTACTGATCATCAAAATGGAAGTTTATTGTTAAATTAAGAAGATTGAAGCTATGTTTAATTTTATCCAGGTATGATAAATAGTTCAAAGCTAAATTACACAGACAATGGTGGTAATTTTGTTGCGCACTCATTAAACTAATTTTAGGTTATCACTGGTGGTAATTCTGCTGTTCACAAACTAAACTTATTTTAGATGCATGCTATCTTTCTCAAATGAAACGTCAGATTAGTTCGAACATGTCAAATCGCGATGTTTTTAATCAACGTTTTCCGAGTAATAGTTTAAACATCTGTAGAAATGACGTGCACGCTATAATTTGACAGCGCTAAAAGTGTTTTGTCTCTTTCTGTTTCTTTCGTTGAAAGAAGACAGCGATAGCTTAAAATTAGTTTAGTGAGTGCGCAACAAAATTACTACCATTGTCTCCTTTCAACGAAAGTAACAGAAAGAGACAAAACAGTTTAGTGCTGGCAAATTAGACCGTACACGTCATTCCAAATTATAGAAAACGTTGATTAAAAACATTGCAATTTGACGTGTTAGGACTAATCTGACATGTCTAAAACGTTCCATCTCTTTTGTTTTTGTTTCGTTTGAAAAAAATAGCATACATATAAAATAAGTTTAATCTGTGAACAGCAGAATTACCACCAAAATGAGCATCAATCTTCATAAACTTTTTAGGAAAGATTTTAAACGTTGACTTTTATAAAACATTAATTATCATATAACGATCAATTTGAGTCTTGCAAACGGCTGTAAAAGTCATATTACAATTCGAGAAACACTTTAAATCATCGTGTGAATAATGGTCACGCAAAAAGAGCAATTAGTGTTGTGCCGGTGTCGATAGTTTGGCGGATGTCGATAGCATTCCGCACGTCTCGACGTGACTGCACGTTGTAATGTGACAAACGGAAAATGCACAAATGTTTTATGATATTAGACTTTATTTCCAGGGAATAAACATGTTGGGAGTGTAAAATGAGTTTTGCACGTGATCAGAGACGTGAGTTCGATTAAAAAATGTGATTTGTGGTTGCCACTCCGCGCGTGTTTTATTTTGCGAAGCGTGCACGTGACGGGCAGTGGAGGACCCGTAAAAAAGGAGCCGCGCCATAACTTTGTACGATGCTTCTTTTGATTTATTCTAAAAATTTAAATATAAAATCAAATTGAAGAACTTGGTTTCTTTTTCAAACACAGTTTTTACGATTTACTTTGGAATACAAGTAAATGTCAACTTGTTCTTTATTTTATGGTGGGTACCGGGAACTAAAAGGGTAAATAGGTAACCTACGGAAACCTTTATGTCAATGATCAACGAATACAAGAAAGTATTCATTTGGTTTTGGTTAATATATTAAGACGTAGGTATCATAAACCATAATAAAATCAAAAATCTTTGTAAACCTCTTATTATTAAGGCATTTGACCAAAATATAATCGCAGCAATAATAGCTTCAATATGTTTTTAATGTTACTATTTTCAAATTACAATAAGTTAGTATAGCACAGTGATGTAAAAACCTCGTGGTTAGCAACATAATTCGAAAAAAAAAGTTAATGAGAAGGATTTGCCTAAATTAATTTCCTGTAAGCAAAGTTGCAAAAGACCAGATTTTTCTGCCAGTTTCCTAATCTTCTTAAGTTCTAATCTTTTGACCATCACATTTATCTACAGCAGCTTTACCCACCATTTTAGGTAAGATATTAAAATAGAAATAAATGCAACTTTTGTTTGTTAAAAAAGTTTTGTGTTGAAAAAATAGTCAAAATTATAAAATACTAGACAGGTCTTATAACAGATATTATGAACCTTATATTATGTAACGAATTGAGTTTTCCTTGGTTAGTTCATAAGTCTGAAGCTACAAGAGTCAAAATTATTGTTGTGTTGTAGATTTCCTTTTAAATTTTTGCTCTATAATGATAAATGTAACAAAATTCCTGTTAAAAGGAAGTTTTTTTAATTGTTTTATACGGTTGTAGCAACAAGCGAGCGTTATCAGGTTAACAAATACACATTTATTTACGTAAAGCCATTATTGTAAGTAGAAGGGAAAACAATGCATAACATTCACTTGCTTTCCTTTGTACCAAAAATAAATAAATAATAACAAGAATGTTTATTATTTTCTCCCACAAAAAAGCGGCTTTAAACATAGTGTAACTTAAATAAAACAGTATTGTAAAAGGAGACAGGAGTCAAAACTGAGTAAACCCCGTAGCATGGATCTCCTGGCCACCACCCCTTATCACCAAAGTTACATTTTTTGAAACATTAAGTGTTTTTTTTTGTGCATAAGTACACGCAAGCATATCATAGAAAAAACTTTTGCGCACCAGTGTGTATGCTTGTGTGTGTGCGAGTGAGTTTGTGTGTACATGTGTTCGTATGTATTTTTGTGTGTGTGTGTGTATGTCAATCATAAGTGAATTTGTAAATTTGGGATGAATTATATTTTTTTAAATAAATAAATACATTCAATATAGGTTAATCTAATTCAT
>NJDD01000470.1:254917-324158 GCA_002245505.1 Calephelis nemesis
CTTGTGTGTGTGCGAGTGAGTTTGTGTGTACATGTGTTCGTATGTATTTTTGTGTGTGTGTGTGTGTATGTCAATCATAAGTGAATTTGTAAATTTGGGATGAATTATATTTTTTTAAATAAATAAATACATTCAATATAGGTTAATCTAATTCATGGCCGTGTACCAGTTCAATGTTTCTTTTTATTACTAATTCTGATTGTAAATTAGATTATCGGTTTCATCATATTTGAGAGAAAGTAACCATGATAGGATAACCTTTTTGTAACGTCTGAAGTTCATAGGATAGATACGATACAGTTTATTTGATAATATGTTAAAGATCTTAGAACTGTAAAATATGTAAAATTTTCGAGCCCAGGATGTACGAGATTTCAGCACAGAACATACGTTAGAGGATCGACGAGTATTTAATATATCACTTTCTTTGTTATACAGCAAGGATGAATGTTTTTTTAATAAAACTGATTGTGTGTATAATTATCTTACTGTTAACACAGAAATTTCGTTATATATCAAATCAGTGCTCTATAATGGGGGCTTCTTTAACATTACTTTAAGAATTAATCTTTGCGCTCTTTCCAACTGAATCATGTGTGTTTTTGCAGCTCCACCCCATATTGAGATGCCATAAGACAGTATAGATTGACATAATGCCAAATAAACATTCTTAATTAAAATTTTGTTTTTTAAATTTCGTAGCTGCTTAAAAATATATGCTTGTTTTCTAATTTTGTTTGAAATGTAATTGATGTGTTCCCTAAAGTTAAGTTTTTTATCGATTATAATTCCCTAATATTTTATAGTATCTGTCTTGATTATGGTAGGACAGTTTAACAACTAGATGTAAAACATAAATGGGCAGTAATGTCGTTGGTTCTTAACGTGGGTGGAGGATCTTTAGGAGAAAATAAGATATATTTAGTTTTTGAAGCATTTAAGGTTAGAGAGTTAGCGCATAGCCAATGACAGACAACATTAAAACCATTTTGAGCTTTTTGTAAAGTTTCCTCACAAGTGTCACCAAATGTTAAAGTATCTGCATACGATATAATGTTGCAGTTTTGTGTATAACGAATGTTTATGTTAATTAAAGAAAAACAGCTGAAATTAATAGAAACTGTTGTAAATGATGAGAAATAAAAAAAAAGTATCTTCACGCCCATATCCCTGAAGGGGTAGGCAGAGGCACAACCAGGGCACTCACGATTAGCCGAAGATACTAAGTCCCACAATGTGATAGGTGGCTAGCCTATCGCCAACAGGGCACATTTCCAATCCCGAGCAACATTTTTTTTATTAGAAAATTGGAAAAACCCAATTTTCTTTTTGTTGCTCGAACCAGGATTCGAACCCGGGACCTCATGCAGTCAAGTCCAACAACTAAACCGCTAGACCACAGAGGCGATATGAGAAATAATTAAATAAAATTACCTATTAGTTTCAGAAATCAAACATTGGGGTTAAAAAAGAATGTTGACGAAAACAAGTGTTACTTAAGGATCAAAGTAGGAATCAAATCAAAACACCTTCAATATCGGAACACAACAGTGTCGAGCATTGAAAAGCAGTTTTACTTAAAACCAATTCCAATCTATCAAACTAAAATTATATTACATAATTTGAACGCAGTGAGAAACCGACTGCACAAAAATCGACTTCGATATCAATAACGATATCATCTAGGTAGACAAAAATTAATTATTTTTCTCGGTTTCATTTTTTAATAACGTTGATTCCATCATCCGACCCAGACTTGATGGCAATTGGAACACTTGGCCTCTTTTCAGTAAAAATATTTTTGAAATCAGTGCAGAAACAACAGACAATTCGAATAATATACATAAAATATAGGAGTAGAACATAATATAACCTCAACCTTTGTCGAAGTCACTTAAAAACATACGAAATGTTTGGTAGAAAAGCTATACATTTTTATTTTCGAATGGAATCCAACTGTCTTAAAACAGACAGGGAGCAACTTTATAACTTAATCCTTAAAATTCAAAGTACTGTGTTAACAGTATTATATTTTTTGTGGTGCTAAATATACAAAATTAAATAAAACTAAAATATAAATAAATTCAACTGTGCTCAACATAATAAAACAATAACATTCTGTGTTAACTAACTACCGAATACAATATTAATATTATTCTTAATGTATCCTAATAAATAGGAATCTTTTAATTAATTATAACAAAAATAATAAATACTGGGTTGCTTCAAAATTTACAATTAAAGAATACAATAACGTTATTATCATAAATTATTCCAGCTTTATCATATTACTTCTTTATATCGTACGAAAAATGTTAAGTATACCTAACCGTCTTTTTTAAATTGTAAAATTAATGAGTAATTCTTATGTATCTCTTTACTGTTAATTTGCTGAAATAATTTTAAAACATACATACTAATTGCGTTGTAGCTTTGTTACTTCAGACTAATTGTTGCCCATGGCTTCAATTCTTTCTTAGAACAAGGTTTTTTGTGTGTTTAGAACGAATTAGCAAACACCGGGCTCCTTTACAAAATAGACCATCTGCCTTCCTGCCAGGCATCTCGTAAAAGGCGAGCATAGGCTCACCGTCACTACCACCGTGACATCCTATTATGTGGTAGAGTTTCGCAGCGACTCGCCTGGATTGGTACCACCGCCTTACCTATTCCTTCAATCATAACGTAAAATGCTTGCCGTTGACGTATTCCGGTTCGGAGGGTAAGGTAGCCGGTAAACTTACTTTTTCTCGAGGAATAACACCCTGGCCTTAGTTTGGCAACGCAGTATTACCTCCTTTGGTGTTTATTTTTAATTCTTACCATCAGGAAATCTGTCCGCTTGTTTGCCTTCCATTATCTAAAAAGACCGTTATTAAAGAAGTACTGGAATAACGAGTTACGATCTTTTTAACTGACTCCACAAAGAGCTTATTATTTCGACTGTATGTTTGATTTTGTGTATTTGTGATATGATTATTTAGCCAAAAACAGACCGATTTTGATATTTGTACTGGTTAACCACGAGGCAAAGGTGGTCTCATAGTATTTGTATCATGACCGAGTAGTAGTTTTTGAGTTGTACTTAATAAAGCATTAGTTTTTATATATTTTAATGATGCTTTATCAATAGAGTGGGATTGAAAGAAAGTGTCGGTGTTAAAATGCGAAAGGGCATGCTCCGCTGGTTCGGTCATGTGGAAAGTATGTTACGTAGTTGTGAAAGTACTCTATAAGCATTTCTATTAAAAAATATTAGCGTTCTGCACTTCTCCTACACATAAACTATAAGAGTGCCAAATTTTATGCTCCCGCGTCCGTAAAAAAGGGGTCCAAAGATCTGGCATCACGTTTGTGAACAAACCATTTGAATATAATTTGATGTATCAGTGACAATAGGTGATCTATCAATTGATGTGTCTTGTTGTGTTCGTGTGCTTGTCACTGAACTCCTTCTATATATTAGTAATTCCAAAAACAGGGAATTCTAGAATGGTTTAGATTCACAATTTGATCTTCTGGAAAATGTTTTTAAACTACTTATTATTAAAAAATAGTTAAAACTACTTATTATTAAAAAAATAGTTAAAGCTACTTATTATTAAAAAATAGTTAAATTTCCAAAATCAACAACTGTTAAATTTGGAAATTTTCACATTGGATCCGACAGACTACACTACAATCGAAGCATAAATGAGTTTTATTATTAAAGTTATTAAAGTTAAGTTTGCTGAGTCAGCTAGTATTATTATAAAGCTCAAAAAATCAAACTAGAAGGAGATCTTAAAATTCTACTAAAATAACCGCACCGACAGACAGACCAATATAACATTAAAATAAATTTGACCTTCTCTGAAACTTAACTAAATTGCATCAAGATTGGAATCTAGAGGCTAGTTAAATCTACAATGCATTATAGCATGCATTTAAAGTCAAGTTTAATTTTTGTTATATTTGTAATATTATTGTATCCTGAATGCACTCAATAACAATAATTAAAAATATAAATTATAGTTTTCAAAACAATGCAACTAAAAATAAATCTTATAGTTAGTTTTATTTTACTGAATTCAAAAAAGGAGGAAAATAGGTATAGTTGTGTTTTTCCAACATGACTGTCATTTTCTAACCGATTTTGAAATTTATTTGGGTTTCAAATAATATATCCAGTATTAGATGTATTTTTATATTTTTAAGAGCACCACACAGTATTTCGCTAAATCTTGTTCCATGTTCGAGGGTTGCCTGGAAAAGATCACTGACTTGGCGATAAGGCCGCTTTTGTGTATCTTATAATTAAAGTTTTACTTGATGTACATATTTGTAATTTCTCTGTATTTGAGTGGCCAGCGTACCCGTCTAACTACACCGATCATCCGCGAGGCTCGGGTTCGATTCCCGACGGGGGCAGACATTTGTGTGAAGAACATTCAGTTGTCTGCATTTCCGGGTCTGGGTGTTTATTAAATTTATTCTGGTATCTATTTAAGTATTTCTATGTATTAGTATCGTTGACTAACACCCATAACACAAGCATATAATTTGCTTACTTTGGGGTTAGATTTAGTTGGTGTAACTTGTCCAGAGATATTTATTATTATTTATTATTATTATCTGTACCGCAAAGGACTTGGCGTGAAAATATTATGCATATACATATGTGTGCGTAAAATTATGAAAACGTTCAAACTTTACTGCACATAGCAGGTTTTAGTTTATAAAAGTGAGGTGGATTACATATACGTCCATCAAGATTCTTATGCTTCTAACTGCTAAACTGCAAAGCCTAAAATAAACCTAAAAATATTTTACAAACAATTTGTAAGGAGTGAATGACATAGAACTATCTGAACTAAAGACAATTTAAATATAAACTTTATGTTATCCACCATTAGGATGCCTGCAGTAAACGAGATAAAAAGTAACCTATATCGTAAGTACGTCGAAATATACAAATCTACTAGATAAATATCGAATTGATCCATTTATTAGATTCGGTGTAAACTTACAAAAAAAAAGAGATTTTTTTATTATTAGAATTCGAGTCAAAAATAGGCCCCTATTTTATCTCCAGTAGTTTTGGCGGGCACAGGTTACATTGGTCATTACTCAATACCAACAAGACTACTAGACCACTAAAAGCAACTTGCCCAGACTTTTTTTAATTTTTTTTGAAATTCTCGTTTGACCTACACGCACGACTAAAACTTAAAGAATTCGGACAAATATTTATACATAATACCATGATAAAAAGTATGATAAAAATCAAACGTATATTATCATTATTGTCTGGTGTGCTTGAACTCAAAGTCAAATGCAAAAAATCGAAGATAAATGAACACAAATCTATTTCGGTTCTAACTCTTGAGTACAAACGAAACAAAAACAAAACGATTAACTTCAAAGAGTCGACTGTTTGAAAAGCGTGATTGTCAGTCGACATGCGTCTAGTCTCATCATTCACACCTGTCAGAGGGGCGGAGACGGGGCAGCGGGTAGTCGAGCGATTTGTATGGCGAGTAAATCACTTTTGAAATAATTTATGAGCTTTTAGTAGTGTTGCGCAAAAGGTGCTTACGTATCGATGATTATTGTTTGTGCTTTTTTTATTTTCTTACTAATTATTTTTAATGTTCAACTTCAAAAAGGAAGAGTTTATTAATTCGACTGTACGTTATGTTTTCTTTTTGAAGTCAGGTTTAGGCGCGTTATGACAAATTATGAGAGTAAAATTTGAATATCTTACAGACGCGCATCTGTCACACAAAAGTAACATCATGAAGTTGTCTGCTTTAGAACCATGTTGCTACATTCATAAACGTGTTTTACTTTCATACAAGTGCGATTTATACTTTTCGGTATACTTTTTTTATTTTTATAATAATGCCATAATCAAATACAACTTTTCACGCGAGTACCTCGACGCCGCCATTGTTAATGTTTAACTCACAAAGTAATAGTCGGATCTGGGTAAAAATTTTGTGGAACCATCTCAAATTCATTAACTATATTTCGAAAAAGAATTATCGGATTACGAAATTGGAGTCGAATTTCTGCAGCATTTAAATCATTATTGTTTTTCTGCACAGAGAATTTTATGAATAGTCAAATGAAATTATCAGAAATGAAAAAAGAAAGGAAAAATATTTATTTGCGGAATATAAGTATTACAAAGATATTATAAAATTATTTAGGCATTCCAACATATTTCATCAACTTGTGGTGTGTTAATGTTTCAGTGGGTATTTATCAAATTGGTTATTTTAATTATTTATTAATACAAACAATTTTAAGAATTTAAATTAATTTATCCCTATCTACCGTAAACTACCACCATTTCCAAACCTAGCCAGACAGGAGAAGAAACGGCAAAACAAACTTCATGGCAATTGATATTTCTGCAATTAAGTTAACTTAGATTAGATAGAGTATTAGAAATACTTTATTATTTATTCTTGTCTACAAGAAAATCTTGGTCACTATAATATCAGGCAGCTTAGTTGTGCATTTTTACCTAATAGTATCTTAAAAAGCGTCTGTAATTGTGCATTTAGTAGAAGTTGTACGTAGTCAAAGTTCTTTCAAAGTGATTGACGAGTTGTCAGTAGTACCACCCACACCATTTAATTTATTTCTCACATTCACATCACAAAAAATAACCTAACATTAAATAACTAGACTAAAACGACTGCCACAAATCTACAAATCAATTGATAATATGAGATTCTCAATTGGGAACACTTTATCGAGGCATAAAGTAACTCGTCACTAGATTACGGTATTACCCATTTAACAATAACAGCCACAGGCTACTAACAACATAACATAACAGCACTAGCCCTGTGCTTGGGTTAAGTTTCCATGATTTTATAAATAAAGAAAAAAATTCGCCTCAGACAGGATTTGAACCTGTAACATTTCGTCTCAAGCCGACAAATGCTCTAAACATTTGAGCTAATGGGGCGAATTTTTTTTACTTTAAAAAATATGGAAACAATTAATATGAAAATACGGAATATCGCCTCTGTGGTCTTGCGGTCCGGGTGTTGGACTTGACTGCATGAGGTCCCGGGTTCGAATCCCGGATCGGCCAACAAAAAGAAAATTGGATTTTTCCAATTTTCTAATAAAAAAAATGTTGGTCGGGGTTGGAAATGTTCCCGGTTGGCGATAGGCTTGCCACCTATCACATTGTGGGACTCAGTGTCTTCGGCTAGTCGTGGGTGCCTTGGTTGTGCCTCTGCCTACCTCTTCGGGGATTTT
This sequence comes from Calephelis nemesis, assembly GCA_002245505.1. Taxonomy (NCBI): domain Eukaryota; kingdom Metazoa; phylum Arthropoda; class Insecta; order Lepidoptera; family Riodinidae; genus Calephelis; species Calephelis nemesis. The sequence continues at coordinate 262,181 of NJDD01000470.1, forward strand.
TTTTTGTTATATGGAAACATACTATTAATTCAAAAAGACGTTTATTTAAAAAAATGTTTATTTTACTTAGGATCACAATTATATCGTTATAAAATAAACTCATTAAATACCTTATCCCATCCCTTTGCCGTCAAACGGCCATGTTTGACAAGCGTTGTGTCCACACAAAAAGCGAACACAGGCCGGGTAATCAGGATCTCTATTTATCATGGCCGACTGTCACCTCGTGTGACATTTGTTGACAGCTGACCGCTTTGATGTGTCAACTGCGGTGCTAATGAGGGAATCAGAGACAGCTCCAACTAGTTCTAATGCCCTATTTTAGTAGTTGTTGTCTTTCTTGTGAATGATAAGATGTTCATTTTCTTGGTGTCTAGATATCTCGGCTCGTACTTAACTGTTTATGGTCTAAGAAGGCTAAGAATTGAAGTTTATTTCTAATCTATAATTAGCGAAATCTGAATTAAAATCAGTAAAGTTTTCTTGTGCTGCTGTATCAGACAGACAAGCTGACAAACTAACGAACTGAAGAGTTTGTGAGAATCTCACACATACTAAACAAAGGAATGTAAATAACTGCAGCTATTTTAATTTTGAAGTCACATAAATTGTAAAATTTTTGAAGTATGGTTTCTACATACATACAAATTTACATTATTATTTCGTTTGCATAAATTACAATCTTAATTAATTATTACATAAATATTTATTACGACTCTTTAATTTATGATTGCAAATAAATCTTGCTGACAGAAATACATAACTCATTCAGTTTGATAACTTTCGCCGACATAAAATAAAATATTTATAAGTATAAAATTTCATGAATTATAAATCAGGTAAAAAGAAAACAGGTATGTAACAAAAAATCCTTATTTTTTCAACCCATGACTTACAAAATAGCAAACAAGCAGGCAGCTTCTGGTGGTAAGAAATTAACTGTTGCTAATAGAAATGTTACTGGTGCGTTGCTGACGATCTTAGACTTGTGAATATAACTGTACTGGCTTCCTTATCACGTGGCAAGGAACATGACAACCTCTACGACAGTTATAGTAAGTAAGGTGGTGGCAATGACAATGCAGGTGAGCTGCTAGCAGAGCCGTACATTTAGATTTTAGATAAACTCATCTGAAATAAGTGTTAATTTTGTTCAATTCGTACTGGCGTCGGCAGCATGAAAAATATTTATATGGATACTACATATTTTTTTGTACAATGAAAAAATGATAGAAATTTGTATAGTTACAAATTTCCATCATTTTTTGGTTTTTTCGGCTTACTTTTGGTATCGAACTCTTAGGAACTTAACTTATGAATCTACAAGGAAAGAGCGCACGCATTCCTTAAACGTCGACAACGCATCTGTGATACTTCTGGTGTTGCAGAAGTTTGTGGGCGGTGGCGATCACTTTCTATCAGGTGAAACACTTGCTCGTTTGCCTCCTCTTGCATAAAAACTCGAGTTTTGAACTTTATGCATATCAAATTTCATCACAATTGGTCAAGCGGTTTAACAGTGAAAGCGTAACAGACAAACAGACTTTCGCACTTGGTATGGATAATATGTGAAAATTTTACTTAAACATGTGACTATCTAGTGATCTATACCCTCTGTTATATTGAATACTTTCAGAAATATTTTAGTTTGTTTTTTATTAACTTTAAACATTTATTTTATTAACAATGTAATTAGTATTAGAATGTGTAAATTAAATATTAATTGGGCCGATTTTGATGTTACATTATAATTTTACGTAGGTAATTAATTAATTGGCAATAACATAATTAAGTAAACCGTAATTAGTCAAGACAATATTATTATAATTTGACAAAACATTTTTTTTATTACAAGCATTTATTCTACTTCCAATGTATGTGTGATACGTTAAGGTAATATTTCTGTAACAAAATATTTTTGCAAAAACAAATTACGTTTGTTTGGGTGGAGTCTTGCTATTTAGTTATAAAGCAATTATTATTAACCAATTGAGCTAATTTTTTTAATGATATTGGTAGTCAAACAAGCAGACGGATTTCCTGATGGTAAGAAATTCACGCCGCCTAGAGACACCAATGGTGGTAATAGTGCGTTGGCAACTTGAGGCCGGGATGTTAGACCTCGAACAAAAGTAAGTTTACCGGCTACCTTGCTATCCGAACCGGAACACGTCAATGGCAAGCACTGACGTTATGGAGGCAGGAATAGGAAAGGCGGCGGTACCAATTCGGGCGAGTACCTAGTAGAATTTCACGGTGTTAGTGACTGTAAGCCTATGCTCTTCTTTTACGAGCTGCCTGGCAGGAAGGTAGGGTCTATTCTGCAAAGGAACCAGGACCAACACGGGTTATAAAGATTTGTGATCATAGAAGTTATTAATATTGAAAATTGATTTATATCGGAGGAATCGGAAGACCTAAACACTCTGCTTAAAAATAATGGAGGCAAAATTTACGACGCGCGGCGAATCTGTAATTCTTTTGAGCGGGTAATAAAATGGGAACGCGCACGCTTTGGAGCGCGAAGCCCATATGCAGTAAAGCAAACGGGACGCAATGGCGCGATGATTCCATTATTGTTTCAAGTTTTTGGTGATCCGCAACTTCATAGTTTCTCTCTCTCAAGCGGATAAAGCCGTATCCTATGAGATTTTTCTGGAAAACAAACGAAATAAAACAAGGCAAACAAAATGTTTTTACAATAAACTTCCCGAGCATATTAAAGACTTTCCATTTAATAAATTTATAAGATGTATTAAAATTAAGTTGTATAGTAAGATTTTAGAATATTTAGAAGACAGAAATGCTTAGGATTAATTGCTCCTCAAACCAATCTTTCCAAAAAAAAGTGTGTGTGTGTGTCAGCTACGACGCACGATTGGAGTTTACTCCTTACGAAATGTATCTTGCAGCCCACATGTCTCCTACAGCAGATTTAGGTTAATTCTTCTTAAATTAGTATAATCGCAGACATTAGAATTGTGATCCAAATAGTCAGTATTTTTAAGATAGCGACTCCTCCTGCACGGAGACTACGAAGTATCGCGCAGGAGGAGATCCCGATAATGAGATACGCTGTGTAATGTATTCCACCTCATTCTTTTACACGTTCAATCCTATAGATATATATGTTTGTCTCTTTCTACGTAACGCCTCAACTTAAGGAGTAAACTCCAATAATCATAAATGTAATAAACTTTTGTAAATTAGATTTATAAGAAAAAAGACAAGCCTACTTTCTTTCGCTGGATCTTCTCAGTGAGAGGCCGCGTTCCGATCCGGTAGTAGATTTTAGCATTATAAAGACGCGTTACTAGAATCTTTGTATAGATCTACGTTAATAAATATATTTTGAATTTGAATTAGAATAACGATCTCCTAATGTGATCACGATGTTAAAAACATCTGTGGGTGCCATGAAGATATTATGGAGTAACTTGACCAGTGCATCTGATATCGTAATTTTAATCGACTCCAAAAAAGAAGCTTCCTAAATTAACTGTATGTTTTTTCTAAATTTGTATATGTTTGTATTTGACCTTCTTATTTAAAGTGATCACATTCACGGCCATATCTCCGAAACAGCAGGCAGTTGTACAACCTATCGCTAATATCTATCGTAGATTGTTATAAATATGAGGTTTGTTTAAAATTGGCAATATTAATTACATCAAACAAACAAATATTCCTGGACAAGTTACACAAATTAAATCTTAACCCCAAAGTAAGCAAATTATATGCTTGTGTTATGGGTGTTAGTCAACAATAGATACGAGCCAATACGTAGAAATATTTAAAAGTATACCAAAATAAATTAAATAATCACCCAGACTTGGAAATGCTGACATCTAAATATTCATCACACAAAATCTTGCCCTCGTCGGGAAGCGAACTTTCACCTCACAGTTGGTCTTTGCAGCTAGCCCATCGACCAACGAGGCAGTCGTAAATAATCATGAGTTTGACATTGGATTGCATGGCTGTGCAGTTCTACATTTTTTTTTTAAGATGAAAAAGAGAAAAATATCGAATTAACATATCCTGTTTATAAATAAACGAGTTAAAGTTACCATTAAGCCTTAATTTTTGACACAAATTGAAATTAGTAGAAAATTTGAATAAAAAATACAGAACCCTGCAAAGACAAACCACGTATGGCTAACTTGGTTTTTTATTTCGTTATTGTGCTTTGATTTATGCGCCGTCACGTAAATATCGAATGGGTCTGGGCGGTCTGGGTACTTTGACGAACAAAAACATGTCGGCTGCCTGTATTGGGTACGTACCGATTGCAGTTAAGATATCATTATATGACTTTTTAAAGGCTTGTGTCTGGGTATTAATAGCAGCTTGGAGTATGTCATATTTTATTCGCATAGCCTGCGCGAGTAAGTATTGTTTTATTAATATTTATATTTACATTCAAAGATATTTATATTTTATTAAAATTTCAAAAGAAAATAAAAGGAGTGTCGTTCCAAGGCTTATAAGATACCTAACTCGAAAAGCAAAATATAAAAATGTTTGAAAAAAAGAAAGGGACAGGGAGTGAATGTTAATTGGAAATTGTAAATAGGTAAGTTTTAAGAATACCTTACATTCCATATTATATTAAATGTTAGTTATTTATGTTGTTGCTGAGGTTGTGACGGTATTATTGTAATAAATTTTCAAGTAACCTATTTGTCAAACTTATCTTGTTTAAAAATATTTTTCATTCAGGGAGCTAAATTGCATTTAGATAAGATTATGACATTAATTTGATGGTATTTAAAAGGTGTTTAACAATTAGTCCCAATTATAACTATTTAAACTTAATACTGATGTTCTTTTTATTTATTGCTACCTACGAGTAAAATATGAATTTCCACTATGTATGTAAGATCCTTTACTTTCTCATGGCTTTTTCGTTACGACTTATATACTGTAACATCCGTCTCATCAGTTCGTATTCTTAAATACTTTGTTAGGTTATTGCCTCTGTTGTTAGCGATCCGGTTGTAATCTTAGCATCAAAAGGACAGGATTGGACAGGATAAGAAACATCCTTGCCTGGGATTGGATATGTTGGTGATAGGTATCACACGTTTCTTCGGCTAATCGTTGTTGACCTGGTGGTACCTGTGGTGGTGGCCTATCCTTTATCCTCATACAAGCGGAAAGATACTTTTTTTAAGTTACATAAAATATATTACACATACACAATAAATATTTACATAAATTGTAAGAAGAAAGGTCGCTTCCGTGGTTTTGTAGTCCAGGTGTTGGACTTGACTTCATGAGATCCCGGGTTCGGAATGTGAAAAATGTGTTGGGAAACGTGATACTTCCAATTTTCTGATAAAAATGTTGCTCGAGATTAGATGTGTGCCCGGTAAGCTTGCTACCTATCATATTGTGGGACTTAGTGTCTTTGGCTTGTCGCATGTAATTGTGTCTCTGTCTACCTCTTCGGGAATATGGGCGTGAAGATGAATAAAGACTAAAGAAATGTATCTTCACTTTACTTAAAGTGTGGACAAAGTGTAAGTCTCTAATATAAATTATTCAATTAATTTCAATGAATTTTTTTACATTTCTACGATATATCGTATCCCAGAGGCCACTTACTGAAATATAGTTTTAAAAATCGTTTAAAACTGTTTTACTCCTCTAGTCCTTAATGGTAGCACTTATTGTTAGAATTATACTATTGGTAGGTATAACACTTATATTAGTTTTTTTGGTACCTTTTTATGATTAATATTAGTATTAAGTAAGTATTGATGTAGAATAATTTATAATTTTAATAAAGTTTTTTTAACTCTTTAATCTTAAGGTTGTACACTGTCTACCTATCGCTTTTTATTTTGTAACGTTTTTCTCTATCTTAGGTTAGCTGTATTTGTATTTTCTCACTGTCAAGTCTATATTACGTGTGCAATAAAGTGTAAAACAAATAAATAAATAATTTGCAAACTTTTTGTCTGATAACCCTTTTAAAAGACCCTTCTTGCCAAATTGTGTGGTTAGGAAATGTGACGAAAATTCTGAAATTATAATTCAGGTAAGCTCTTTTCGTCGCATTTGGCAGCTAACAAGCACACCGCTTTCCTGATGGTAAGAGTAACCATGAACACAGATGTTATGGGTCGTCGTGTGGCTGGGTTTAGACCTATCGTCTGTCTTGTCCCCGTGTTGGTCCGGGCTCCTTTGTAGAATAGACTATCTGCCTTCCTTGCCAGGCAGCTCGTAAAAGGCGAACATAGGCTCACCGTCACTAACACCGTGACATCTGAGTAGGAGGTAGAGTTTAGCAGCGACTCGCCCGGATTGGTACCACCGCCTTACCTATTCCTGCCGCCATAACGTCATGACGTGTTCCGGTTCGGAAGGTAAGGTAGCCGGTAAACTCACTTTTGCTCGAGGCCTAACATCCCGGCCTCAGGTTGGCAACGCACCATTACCACCTTTGGTGTCTCTAGGCGGCGTGAATTTCTCACCATCAGGAAATCCGTCTGCTTGTTTGCCTTCTAATATCATAAAAAAAAAAAAAACCTATATTCACCTCTGAGGAGCTGTGTTCACGAGTAGGAGAGGTAGATAGTTTATTCTACATAAATTACCCGTATCAATAGCGTAAAAAAATGAAATGAAGGAAAATATTAGATGATTTAATATAAAAAAATTAAGTAAAATTATCTCTTACAGTAGACAAGTTATTGAAAATTATTCTGTAGTTAACATAAACTAGATTTTAATTTTTAAATTAAATACATTAGTGCATAAAATCATACTTAAGGATAATTTCAAATTTAATTTTACTTGGTTTACTAATCTATTTGCAAACATTTTGAGCAACTATAATACGGTACCTAAATATATAACATTTCGTAATTAAAAAACGTACATTTAATCTAAAATTTCGACATATCAATTTCGCTGCACTAATAACATAGATTTAATCTTAAAATAAATAGAAAAGTTAAAAATATATCATTTCACAACATTTCTGACTCTTCACTATATTACATGTTAAGCAGTAATTAAAAAAAGCATTAGATAATAAAAAAATCTATTTTTGACGCCTTTAATTGCATTAATTAAATCCAAAACGTCAAGATAATGTTGACTTTGTGACTAATTATGATAACCTGACTAATTATATTTAGGGCAGTTGCGTTGAAACGTCCGTATATTCAAAATCAACCGACCGCATCTATGATAAAAACACAATTTATTTGCATTTTATTTGATCTCTATCTCTTCGCATTAAAGTTGTTTTTGCTTTGTTAAGAATTGACTTTTAGATGGTATTAACGACACGATAATAGTGTTACATGTAGATTCCTTTGATAAACTGTACCTAAGGAGTAAGAAAAGGGTTGCGTGCTCGTTATTTATAGCGCCATTTATTATGGGTAGCTTCACAGTGAATTTATAATTACTATTCCAATTAACAAGTCTAAATATTTAATAAGAGTGGGATTATTCTGTACTTTCCAACTGAGGTCATTAAAAAGTTTCTATATTAATGAGATAACATGTCTAGATATTTAAATATTTTATTTAGCAGGATTACAAAATGGAAAGTTTTGTACATTATTTAGACATGTTTGATATATTCGAAATATATATTAAAAACATTTAATATATGAAATGTTGCCAAGGCAAGACAATATGGCATAAGTTGCATGACAGGAAGCAGGTAGTCTATTCTACACAGGAGACTCACAACCGTACTTAGAGACATTGATTGGCTTTAAATTGTGACATAATGATATTGATGGACTAAATGTTAATTGACGTCTCTGAGTGCGGACGTCAGACCAACAGGTAAAAACTATTTAACAGCACAAACCGCATGGCACCATGCTATACGACTCGCACTGTGAAAAAGTTTTACATGTAGATGTAGAATACCCTCCGGTAGTGGTCAATGGACACGAGAACCTTTAGGGACTCGACTCTTAAGGTAGACTATTGTTTAGCTATCATCCGATTTAGGAACTGTTTAAAATGTGGTGGCATTGGCGTGTACGCGTTCCAATTGGAGGGCTTGAAATGATTAAGGTTGAAAAGTTGCAAAACCAGAGTGTAGGAAACATGTATTGTCATAAATTTGTCATATTGTCAGGTCTTAGTGAGACTGGAAGGTGTGTGCTTAACGAACTTAAATTTGAAGGAATCAATATTTATCTCGAATCTTTTGAAAGAAGAACGTATGATAAGACTTAGGAATGTGGAGAAAGCTAGGCATGCGTGCAAGGACCGTAATATATGGCACTCAAAAGTCGCTGCCTCTACCGTAAGGGACTAGGCATGTAGATATGAATGTGTAACACTTTACATGAAAAAGTTTTTGGTAGGTAAATCCCATTTTTGTAAGCTGTGTATGAAAATAATTGCTACTTGTGTTGGTCCAGGCTTCCCCGTGTTGGTCTAGGCTCCTTTGCACAATCGACCACCTGCTTTCGTTCGTAGGAAGTTCGTAAAAATGCAAGCATAGGCTTACCGTCACCAAAACCGTGAACATCTAACTGGGTGGAAGATTTTCGCAGCGACTCGCTCGGATTGGTATTACCACCTTATCATTCCTGCCGTCAAAACGTCAAACGCTTGCGATAACATGTGCTGGTTAAGAGGGTAGCCGGCGTCTCTAGGCGTCGATAATATCTTACCATCAAGAAATCCGTCCACGTGTTTGATGCCCAATATCATACAAAAAGAATTGAATAGAAGCAGTAGCAGAAGAGAAGTTTTGAAATTTCATAATTGTTTTTGTACTTATTTATTACTAATATTATTCACATACTACTACTAAAACTAAATTTTAGATTTTTGTTACTTCAGGAAGTACTCTATGAATTATGACGATTTCCAGTGAATTAATTTCAGTGATGAAATCGGTGGTTACTTCATATTAATAACATGCAAAGTATTGTAGCTATGCATTGAATCTTTTGAATTATGTTTTGTTTAATACTTCTGCTTGACATCGCATCCTCGGAATTTAATATATCTGCCTTAACCAAACCATACGTAGGAAGGTGAATAAAAAAAATTACGAATTGAATTAAAAAAATACAAATTCTCATCACCCTGTTTATGCCTTAGGGGTATAAAATTTTCAAGTTTCAGATTGTTAATTGTTTGTGTACTAATATAAGCTTGCATACCAAATTTCAGCCTTCCAAGTCCTCAAGAAATACCTTTGCGGATTTTTATCATCATCAGTAAATCTGTAATGAAATCCAGGTTTTTGATATTATCAATATTCTAGTTACTAGAGCAATATAGCTGCAACATTATATGTTTGCTACAGGCATCATATCCTTAAAATTTTGTTGGTCTGGTCTCATCCAAACCTAAAGATGAAAAGCTTCGACTAAAAGGTAGTTAGATAGTCTTATGCTTCACTTTGCTTGTATTGGCGGTGTGCGTTTCTGTGCCCCCAGATTACGTAAACCTGGGGGCCGATTATGTACCTCAGTTGCCAATTAAAATGGAAAAGTGTATATCAAATAGCTGTTAAATGACATGTTTTATATTTGCTGTCTCCACTGACCTACAGAAATACAATATGGATAGCAAACACACATGACATCATTTAAGGTACATTTTTCCATTTTGAGTTGGCAACTGAGATACATAATCAGCCCCCTGTATTTGCTTTTGCATGAGTGTAAAACCGAGTGCAACTGTCGCTATGTGTTTCTGCGATAGTAAATGTGTATGTATACGTGAATGTGTATAAACAATAATCAATTCGTACCTACCTACGTACTTGTAAAAAAACTAGCCGGTTGTTAGTTGATATTTGCATGTTAATCAAACATTAGTGTATTTGAATCAAGTAATTCAATTATTTTGTCTATTTGATTGCCAGTTTGACGTCTTTCAAGGCAAAGTTAATTATTTCCAGTAAAACGTATAATTGAGTTGTAAATTTTTATATTATGGTTAAACTAATAATAATACAATAGTCTATAAATTTTGTCGTAATTATATTTTAATACTTTTTCATCATTTCATTGTTTTACTTCATTTTTGTGATTGATTAATTAATTACCTTGTTTTTGCACTAACGTTTCAAATTATTATTATTTAAACACTGCCAAGTATCCACGTCAATTACTTTTTAATTATTTGCAATAAGGTCGTATTTTTGCACTGTCACAATGTTTTATCAAAAAATGTATTTTTGTGTGATTTAAGGTGTCATGCTCCTTGTTATGTCCCCAGGTTCTAACCACGAGAAGAAATCTAATTATATTATAATTTACTAGTTTTGTTTTGCTATCGTATATTAATGATGGAAAACTATAAAAGTGGTAGTTGAGATCTGCAAATGCTTTCTAGAATCGGTACTACTGCATTACCTATACGTATGTACTTGCTGCCACGATACCAATGTTTTGGGGCTCCGTACACTTAATGCTCCTGGGTTAATTCACCTAGGTGAATTAAATACACTTTTAGTAAACATAAATCACCTGTCTCTTCATAGCATACAAAAGGTATGTTAATAAATTTATAGTAAATTTTATTCACATAATCAAAAGGAAAGTAGAAATAAATCCTTTTGTACTCTTAAATCACCTACGTTAATTCACTTAAGTGAATCAGGTAGGAAAAAGTTTATTTATTGCCAGCTTTCCATTGCTGATATGACTGATATAGCTATTACTTTGAGATTGTTAACTTTCGAATAGGGTTCAAATTTCAAAAATAATTCGTCATAGACTTCAACCGAAACTTTAAAATACTTATAAAATAAATTTTCATAACCCTTAATTTACTAAACTTTACAACTAATTCTTCGCAAAGCAACCTAGATTTAATGAAACGGCTTAAACTAGTTAAAGTACTTTTTACTTTAAACGATATCGGTCCAGCCGCCTAGAAGGAGTTCACTGACATACACACTCACAGAAGAATTATATAAATAAAGATAGAGATTAATAAATGAATCACAAAAACAAACCGTTATTACATTATATTAGTTCCTCCTGACACCCGTCGACTGAACAATTGGGCAATTGACACCACCGATGTCAGCTGTCACAACAGAATTGTTGGATTGACACGACCATCGACGCGTTATTTGCTGACACAATGCGCTGTCGGGCTGTGACATGTTTATTATTGAATGCCCCGGATAAAGTGACTAGATGTGTCATTTTTTCACATAATATTTTATTACTTGCAATTTTTACTGTGGTGACTGGTGTCTTATTGTTTTTAACCGCCGCAGTTTTCTACAGAACATGTTTATGAATGTCTTGGAAAGTGTCTTTCTTTCGAAAAAAATATTTTTGTGCGTACCTTAATGTCATTATAAAAGACTTGTCATCATCATCAGTTGGAAGAGGTCCACTGCTGGACATAGAACTCCTCCAATAAGCGCTACAAGTCACATTCACTAGCCGCTTGTATCCAGCGACTCCCTGCAACTTTGACCAGATCATCAGTCCACCGGGTGGGAGGTCGTCTAACACTAAGTCCTCCGGTGCGGGGCCACCATTCGAGAACCTTTCTTCCCCAACAGTTGTCGGCTCTGCGAGCAATGTGGCCTGCCCATTGCCACTTCAGCTTGCTGACTCTCTGAACTATGTCGGTTACTCTCGTTCTCCTGCGGATCACTGAATTACGGATCATATCTCGCTGATAAACATCGAGCATAGCTCTTTCCATAGCACGCTGAGCGACTCTGAGCTTATTTAAGAGGCCCACATTTGACAGCCAAGTCTGAGTTCTACACCGGTACCGGTACCGTACCGGTGACACACTGGTTCGACTTTAGGCTCTGCGATAATTTGAACAAGAAGATACGCTTTAGCTTTAAAAGACTTATCACTGGTATAAATTTGAAATTTGATATAAATTTCCCCGTGTTGGTCCGGGCTCCTTTGTAGAATAGACCATCTGCCTTCCTGCCAGGCAGCTCGTAAAAGGCGAGCATAGGCTTACCATCACTAAGACCGTGACATCCGACTCACCCGGATTGGTACCACCGCCTTACCTATTCCTGCCGCCACAATGTCATGACGTTTTCCGGTTTGGAGGGTAAGGTAGCCGGTAAACTTACTTTTGCTCGAGGCCTTACATCCCGGTCTCAGGTTGACAACGCAACATTACCACCTTTGGTGTCTCAAGGCGGCGTGAATTTCTTACCATTAGGAAATCCGTCTGCTTGTTCGCCTTCCATTATCATGAATGTGGAGCGCTTACACTGTCTGAAAATATTAAAATGGTTTCGCACACAGAAAATTAGGTTGCAGCTCTGTAGTTGTAAAAGTTTTGTAATAAAGTAACTGTGATAATCAGATAACATAAGGGTTCTGTTTTACGCAAAAAGATTATATTTTGTTTTTGAAGGGATAACTTCTTTAGCGGCGTCTCGCACTTTTTTTTGGAATGCTTAAAAACTTCTAAACTCGCGTCGGGACACGTGATCTGACCTAAAATTCGTAAGTCGGCGCAGGATGCTTGCGCGAATAAAACGGCGCAAGCGCTTGCGTGAATGTTCGTGTTGTCATGTTTGTGTAAGATAGCGCAATAAATGAATATTGTAATATACCACATAAATGATAGTTCTTTCACACTGACAATTAAGGCAATTCGTAAAACTATTCCCAAATCATTCTAATACTAATATTCAAATTTTCACTTCTGCCGGCACTTCCGGAGTGCAACCGTCGTTTTTTTACACCATTCGGCTACTGAACACGAAAAGGGACTTACCAATCGATTTGACATTGATATTTAGTAATGATGCAATTTTAAAGATGACATTTTTAATATGCAATTTGAAATAAATTTCGTCATTAAGAAGGATTAAGATTGATTTAGAATATTTATTACAGTTGAAATTAATTTTAAAAAGGTTAATGAATTCTACCGCGTCGACATTTAAAATACATTGATAGATATATTAACAATATTTGCATGTGACAGATCATTAATTTTAGTTTAACATTCATTGAGACATACTAAAAAGTTAAATTTTATTTTTATATTTTTTTTGATTACAGTAGGTAATTGGAATAAAATAGTAACTGGTGTTTTTTTAAAGAACGTTTATTACGAGGTCAGATAATAAAAAAAACATTTATGTATGTTCCATTCCAGGCTTCAAAAAAAAGGATAAACGAAAAGCCTGTTTGCTCGTTTATTTTCCACTTAGACAAAAAACAGACTTGAATGCCAAGTAACAGGCCAGGTAGCTCAACAGTACTTAACGTAGCTGGAAAACTCTCTTACAAAAAATGTTTGGGATATCAGCATTAAGTTTGCAGGGCACCATGGCAGGTTTAAAAATGTTTATTTTTGATTTAAAACAAAAGCACAAATTAGAGAAAACAAAAGCAATAATTGAGCAATACACACTGGCCAGTGTTCATATTTTATCCGTAACATGACTGACACTCATGAGTCGTGACTCAGACCGTTACGTGGTTTCGTTATGAACCACTCAATCCTACGATCACACACAATGATAGACCAAAAAATAACTTGCTATCCATACGATCCAGTTTGATAAGCACTAGCTTTTTTTTTATAACATTGGAAGGCAAACAAGCAGACGGATTTCCTGATGGAAGGAAATGCACCTCGCTTAGAGACACCAAAGGAGTAAATGTTGCGTTGCCAACCTATAGCCGAGGTATTAGACCCCGAGCATAAGTTAACCGGTTAAAAAGGTTACTGGCTACCTTATCCTCCGAACCGGAATACGTCAACGGCAATCACTGACAGCAGGAATAGGTGAGGCGGTGGTACCAAGCCGGGTGAGTCGCTGCGAAACTCTACCACCTAGTCAATGACACTTTGTTAGTCACGGTAAGCCTATGCTCGCCTTTTACGAACTGCCTGGTAGGAAGGCAGATGATCTATTCTGCAAAGGAGTTTTAGGCAAATACGAAACTAGACATTTTGTAAAACAACTAGAACACGAAAGCCACAATGCACAGCCGTAATACTAGACACAACAAAACAAAAGCAATTACCGAGCGACAAGGTCCTGGCCGTGTCAATATTATTCAACGTTCAGTTTTTATCCGCAACATGACTGACAGACTCAGGCCGTTTCATGTTAATTTGACTCAATTTATTATAATTATTTTAATGCGCGCCGGTAATTGCTGTTGCTTGATCGATAAAATATGGCTTTGCCAATTTAAGACTGTAATAAATTAACGTCAATCAAAATATTGATGGTAATATTGACGTAAATAGTTCGTGGTGTAACCGGATTATGATGGGCATGGTAATGACATTATTAAAGAGATCACTAAAGGGAAACCTCTTAGAGTCTAACATTGGATGGAGTGGATATTTTTACTATATTTATATTACTATACATACATACATATATATCTTAAGTCTCTTACGGGGTAGGCAGAAAGTATTGAATGCCAGACCTCACGATCCTAACAAACCTGTCTCATATCCTTCACATTCATTACCCTTTTCATACAAACACGCCGGTTTCGGAGACTCTTGACACTACCCTCGGATAATATCCGATTGATCTGATCGTGGAATGTCGACCTTGGTCTCCCTGGGTACCGACATCCACCCACATTCGCATTGTTCTTATATCTGCTTTGTCAATTTTTCATCTGTCATTCTTTTCACATGACCGAACCAGCGGAGCATGCCCTTTCGCATTTTAACACCAACACAGTAAGTGTTAGTGTTAAAATGCCAAAGGGCACAATTTCTCAATCCCACTCTTTCTCGGAACTCGCTGTATTATGTACATAAAAGTGTTACTATGTTTTTATATATATCTATCAAACCAAAACGCATTTGTTTATCATTTTTCTGTCATACAGCATCAAACAATAAAAACACTTACAAAGAAGGCACGTTAGATTATGGTTATGTATGGGATAAGAACAAAATCTAGCAAGTTAAATGGGATACCTACGTAAAGATACTTTACGTAGGTATCCCTGAAGAAGTAGACAGGCACAACCAGGGCACCTGTAATTAGCCAAATATACTTGGCTCCACAATGTGATAGGCAATATCAACAATCGGGCACTTATCCGATCCTGGTCAACGTGTTTTATTAGAAATTTGAAACAAAGCATTTTGAGTTGCTCAATCGGGACTCAAATCCGAGACCTCATATAGATAGACCACCTCTATCGGATAACTAGACCTCGTAGGCGGTTAAAACCGAGTAAGTAATTTCATGATTTTTTCACCTAGTCTGAATTAGTACTGACTACTAGTAGCACAATCTACTAGATTACTTCCTTTATTAGCATATTCCACTAGCTAGCAATGTGGTCATCACATTCATGCACGATACATCGTTTTAAAAATCGAATGGTCTTATAAATCACTTAGCAATTTGAGAGTACGTACTTATTGTTTCCGGTGGTTTTAGCGAGCAATTGCCAAGTGTTTGAGCAAACAAATTACAAGTCATTAATCCGTGCTATTTTTCATGCCTTGGTGAGCAAAATGAGTTGATATTTCAAAACCTGATGCAATAACACTAGGCAGATACGGCATTCACTTTATATGGTTTTAGTTTAATGGTGGATTTCCCGTACTAAATGTAATTATCTATATTTAGTTGTCTCTATTCTGCACTCGAATCATTCGATGCCCATTTTTAAAAGAAACTTAGAAGGTTTTCTCTTTCAATAAACCAATGTTTTTTTTAGTTTTTTATGAAGTAGTTTAGTTTATATGTGTACAGATCCATAATTTTTTATGAATTACAATAGATAAGCTGAAATATTTTTTTTCTAAAATAAGCTTTTTTGACAAAAAAAATATCCACTAATGCAGACAGTCCTAACTAGATAGTAGATTGCTGCGCAACATATTTCCTAAGTTTTACCAGTACCATCACTTTTCTGTCACTGCGGGCCATTGTTGCTAGTCTACACTGGAGAGTGGGTACCCGTAATACAAATGGGCCATTTGTATAACGGGCATATAAGATCTATGGCAGTATGGTATGGTGTTAACGCGTAGTTTCCTATAGACATCTGTAAGTAATTATCAGTTGTATTAGAAGAGCTTTCAGATTTCTATAAATTTTAAATAAAAAATAAATTTCACCCCGACAGCTATCCATTTGAGCTACTGAGGATGCAAGTCCCGTGGCGAAATTTTTATATCCTTTCTTACCCGTTAACGCGGGTAGTTATGTCCTGTAGATACACAGTTCTCTGTACCTGCTAAATGAGTTCATCATACAGATGAAATTCACATTTCATAAAGGCCATAACTTTCGTTTCCCTTAACGTATTTTTATTTTAGCACTTGCGCTGTGCTTTTGTTAAATTTCTATAAATTTTAAAGAAAGAAAAAAATTCGTCCCAGGCAGGATAATTGAACCCACGTTATTGGGTTAGAAAGGAATTAAAAATTTCGTCACGAGACTTGAATCATCGGTAGCTCAAATGGTTATAGCATTCGTCGGCTTAAGACGAAAGATTACAGAATCAAATCCTGTCTGTAGTGATTTTTTTTCTTTCTTTAAAATTTATAGAAATTTAACCCAAGAACAGGTCAAGTGCTAAAATAAAAATACGTTAAGAGCTTTCGGATTATTTAATATCTTATAAAAATCAACTTAGACAGAGTGGATTCAGTGACTTATTTTATGCTATAATTGTAATACCAAGAATGGGTTTCACATTTTACAATTATAATATGTCCTTTTTATCGATTACTTCGAACGTCACGTCCTACTACAATTTCATATTATGAAACAAATGGATGAGCAGTTTTGTGATAAATAACTGATCATCTGCAATATTTATCAATACTGTAACTGTAGACAGTTTAAGTTGGAAGCAGTGGGTCAAAACCCATGTATACTATAAAATAAGTTTACTACATTTTTATGCAAACTAATTTTACGGAGGGCAAACACTAAAACATCTCTACAGAAACGAAAGTTATGACCATGTTCTAATCCTGCAAACTATAAGGCAAACTCTGATAAACCTTAATGGAATATCAACCTAAGTACATAAAACGTCCCAATATCAATTAGGTCTATGGAAAAAAAATAACATACATTTGTTACAATACGGTAACAAATTTGTGTTTCATCTGCAACGATGAACTGATTTAGTGTTTTATAAAGTTCAATCACTACGAGATTTAACTATCGACGTAATAAAAAATCTTTAATAATTTACATTATGTATTATTACTGACAAAGGTAGCAACGCAAAATAAAGTGTTTCCTGTCATTTTAGTTAACAATTGGCACATGTTTGAGCACACTAATATTATATTGACGTAATCGGTAGCGGTTAAACAAACAGTTGCACGACGTACGGTTAATATTTTAAAACTTAATGCCATATTTTTTTGCAGAAATCCATTACCCGACAGAAGAAGAACCGCCCGATAACTAGACCTGGATAATTTTGGTTAATAATTGGCAAGTGTTTGAAAATACGAATTATTTCGAAATTGTCGGTAGCGCTTAATCATGCCTTCGTGAGCAAAACGAAGTTGATATTTCAAAACTCGATGCACTACTTTTCGCAGATGTGGCAAATGAAGTTTGAGATGTTGTTAATGATGTGATGTATAGGTAGGCATAGGCAATAAATACTCAAAACAAATTATGAACCATCTCTAATTTACTTCACTTAATTACATACTAATTTACTTAAACAATTTTGATAAGAATAAGATAAACTAGAAAAATGCTGAAAGGTTAAGTATATCAAGCAAAGGGTATTTAAAAGTAATGTTAGAAGTAGAAGTAAATAGATAATACAAAATTTGTTGAAATAACCCAGTGACAAGTTAAATGAAAATTATTACAACAGTACATTTAATAGTAAAACAATTTCAGTAATTTAATTATTCAAGTCGCAGCTGAAGTTCACTTTTAACGTTTTCCTCTATAACCATAGTGCCAAAATAATAGTTAAGCCACCATAATATTAATTTTAATTTGATATCTATAATATAAAAATGAATCGCTAAATGTGTTGGTAAGCGCGTAACTTCCGAACGACTGCACCGATTTAGCTAACTTTTTTATTATTGTATTACTTATGATCAGGAGAAGGTTCTTACGAAAAGAAAAACCGGGAAAGTTGCAGGGAAAATGGGAAAAATAATACTTTATTATTTCTCATACTGAACGGGTGAATCGAAGTTCGCCGGGACAGCTAGTTTATAATAAAACTTACAAAACATTACACAAGAAGTAAACTAAGGAGATGCTAGATAAAATAAAAATAATTAATGTATGCAAAATAAAAATAAAAACCTCGTACATATAAACATTAATATACGAAATGCCACATCCATTATTCGCCGGCAATTTATCACTCTTGCGCATGTCACATAAATCAAGATGGAGGCGATAACAAGCCACCACTCATAAAGGCAACAACGAGAACGGTTTTACGATTCATAATTGTACTTTATTAAATAACCACCGCTTGCATTTTAATGGAGGAATCTAAGCAATAAAATTCAAGGCGGCATAGACTAAGCAACACTAGAAATACCAATCTCAACATTTTATTCACAAATAGGTACAATGTAGTTTAGGCTTAACCTTGCTTTAATGTCTTGCTTACGTTAGATAAGTTGTAATATTGCCAAGAGGATTTATTTTACAAAGGGACATGACGAAAACAGTTATCAAGATTAGTATAGTTATACGATATTATTAAGATTTCATTTTAGTGAAGTTGTTGATATAGCTGTATTGTACCTTATCTAAAATGTCGTCAATAAAAATAACGTGTGTATTATATCTCCGAAGATTTAAGTTTGAAATCGTTGGCAAACAAATTCAATGCGACATAGACTATGTAAAAACTAGATGGAACAATTGAAATATGTCGATTTATTTAGTTCTATAATTTACTAGCTGCTCGCCCTCGCTTCGCTTCGGTTATTCAAGAATAAAAATCCTATTATTACTATAAATGCGAAAGTTTGTGAGTACCTATGTCTGGATGTCAGTATGGATGTTTGTTACTCTTTCACTCAAAAACTACTAAACCGATTACGATGAAATTTGGTATGTACGTAGCTAAAGACCAAGAATAACACATAGGCTACTTTTTATTCCGTAATATAGCATTCAGGGACACCAGAGGGGCCGGGGGAAGGGGGGAATGCAGTAAGCGCGCATGTCTTTGCTACGCTTCTACGATATTTAATTCTGCGCCAAAGATTTTAACTTTTTGATAACTCATTAGTTGTTAATTTTTTTCTGATAGTGTGAAAGGCAATTTGGATCTAAATTTCACGCATAACGTATGTAACAGATTTATTTGATTAAGGGTTAATACTGTATTGTTAAAAATATGTTCTCCCGATCCCGAATCCCGAACGGCTTATTTTTTGGCGACATATTGAACTAATATCGTTCGTTTGTACAAAAAATAAACTTACTAGACACTAAAACCTTCGTCAAGAGTTTTTCTATCTATTTTTGAAAACCGAATGAAAATCCGATCAGTACTTTTCGAGTAAATCGCGAACAGACAGACAGACAAACAGACGCGGCGGGGGACTTTGTTTTATAATATGTATTGATACAGTCAGAAAGAGTAAACATTTAAAAATAATAAAAAGAAAAATCTAAGAGCAAAACTATTAAATTACCTATGAATTTTGTTATCACTATTTTTCTATAATTGTGTAATTGTTTGACTTTGACAGTTTTCGTGTTACGTTTTTGGGTAGTAGATAAACAACGTATGTAACTTAGGTTCTTATAGAAGTAACTTTCGTATTTTCTCGAAAATACAATTCGTTGCTTAATTTACTTTACACTTTTTGAGATGACACACGTTTTGATTTCGATGTCAGCGAACATGCATATGGCTCTCCTGGTGGCAAGAGACACCAAGGCCTACACAGACCATAGATATGACAGCTGGGTCGCTGACCTGAGGCTGAAGTAAAGATTCAAAAATGTGAAATCTTCATTAAAAGCGAACAAAAAAGTACATAAAAATTCGAATGATTTTCCAAAATTAAACAAATTATTTAATTCCCATTGATCTTTTATAAATTTAAAAATATTACAACCAAGGTTAAATAAATTGATGAAATCTCAATTTGTTGCAACATTAAATCTATAAATCTATCAATAAATTTGGAGAATAAAAATTTATTTCCATATTTTATTACTGTTTGTTGATATTACGTTTTGGTTGAATGTATTTGTGTTTGTGACGACTATATTTTATATAACTTGATGACTATATTGATTAATCGTTTTATGATTTTCAGAATACAAAAATGTTTTAGCGCAATCAAAAGTAAACTTAATTAAATGTTTAAAAACTAGGTGATATACAGAAATTTTATTTTGTTTGCATAGAAATTATTTTGCTCATCTGTAGGCTTACGTCAAAAATTTTAAGTAGTAACCGCGACAAGAGTTTAAATAAACTTGTTTTTTTAAGTTATAGGAAGGCAAACATGCAGACGGATTTCCTGATGATAAGAAATTCACGCCGCCTAGAGACACCAAAGATGGTAATGGTGCGTTGCCAACCTGAGGTCAGGACGTTAGGCCTCGAGCAAAAGTAAGTTTACCGGCTACCTTACCCTCCGAACCGGAACACGTTATGACGTTATGGCGGCAGGAATAAGTAAGGCGGTGGTACCAATCCGGGCGAGTCGCTGCTAAACTCTACCACCTAGTCAGATGTCACCTTGTTAGTGACAATAAGCCTTTGCTCGCCTTTTACGAGCTGCCTGGCAAGAAAGGCAGATGGTCTATTCTGCAAAGGAGCCCCGACCAACATGTTTTTTTTGATTTATTAATTATACAATTATTGATTTAATAATGTCTATGATGATGATGACTCAACCACGACGAGGCGCCCGCTTCGACTCCTAGTCGGAATGGTGCTGATGCGGGCAAATAGTGCTTATGTAGCCAATTTTCGCGGCAAAATCCCGTACACAGTGTGGACACGTCAGCTTGCCGCTAACATAATTATAGTAAACTAGCTGCGCCCCGCGGTTTCACCCGCGTAAGTCCCAATCCCGCGGCAACTCCGGGATAAAAAGTAGCCTATATGTTATTCTGGGTCTTCAGCTACCTATATACCAAATTTCATCGTAATCGGCTTTGTAGTTTTTGCGTGAAAGAGTAACAAACATCCATACATCCATACATACAAACTTTCGCATTTATAATATTAATAGGATGATGACGAGTGGGCGAAGTGGCGTCAAGAACTTCTTTGCGCTGCTCATCAAATTTGAAACTTCGCTTCTTCAAAATCCCACGCCATTCAGGTTACTGTGCAGCCAAACCTTCCTATTTGGGCTCAATGTTGCATCTCTTCATGTGTCACTTCAGAACATCTTTATATCTGAGGAGTTGTCTGCAATGCTTTTGCTTACCATCCTCTATATTCATATTAAAAGATTCGCTTCGACACTCTCTCCTTTGCCAACCGTGATACATGACCGCACCACCAAAGCTTTCGATGCACTTGACTCAACTTCACCAACATTGACTCGTCCTAAAACTTGAGTATTTCGCACTCTATCAAACCATTTGATCTCCATAATGGAGAAAAGGAATTTTGAGCGAAAACAATGAGTACGTTTGTGGTGGCATTATATTCATAATAATAATAATAATAATATAATATAGCCTTTTATTCAGATCTTTAGTTTACATACATATATATTACATTTAAAAACTTCGTTCAAGCAAATTAAAGTTGAAACTTATTCTAATATCTGTTGTTTAGTAATCTTTTGTAGGTCTGTTTGCCAATCGGCAAAGGCCTCCTCCAACCTTTTCCATTCTGTCCTTACTTGAGCTACTCTGTTCCATATCACACCTGCCACCACTTTGATGTCGTCGTCCCATCGTTTCTGTGGTCTCCCTCTTTTCCTTTTCCCTTCCCTTGGGTACCATACTGTAATTTTCTTACTCCACTTTTCATGACCTCTCATCATATGGCCTGCCCATCTCCATTTGAGTCTTTTGATTTTCAGTGTGACATCTGTGGTTTTAGTTTTAACTCTAATAATATGGTTTTTTACTCTGTCTGATCTCTTGATATTCAGCATACTTCTCTCCATAGCATATTGGCAAGTTGCAAGTTTGTTTATCAATTCTCGAGTTATAGTCCATGTTTGGCATCCATACATAAGGATAGGTAGTATGCATGTATTGAAAAGCCTTGTTTTGGTGTTAATATGGAGTGTTTTGTCTTTCATAACTTCCTTTAAGCTCCAGTAATTTCTCCATCCGTTTGTGATTCTTCTTTTTATTTCCACGCGCATCGGTTCTTTATGGGTTATGACCTGACCAAGGTAGATGTATTCATCAGAGTAGTTGATTTCCGAGTCACCCAGCGTTACTGGAGTTTTATTTCCATTTGTCAACAGTCTCGTTTTTTCTGGATTGAGTTTTAGTCCTACCTTTTCGCTTTCGAATGCGAGGTATTATATTCACCAGGCATTATATTCACCAGGTTTCAAAAAGGTAAAAAAAAGGTTTAACAGCAAAATTCCCATACTTACAGATAGTTTAGTAGGCAGCCTAGGGTCGTGCGAGCAAAAAGCTTTGAAACGCAGCTTATCAAATGTAGCAGCTGCAACACTAATCCTACTGTTGATCCCAGGGTCAAGGTCACATTTAGATGTCATAGTGCTCCCTAAATAATGGATCTTATCTACCTTTTTCAGCATATCCCCACCAACGATGTGGGTCAAGGAACGTCACTTTTGCCTTTTTGATACTGACCTTTAGGCCGAACTTGCAACAAGCTTGGCGAAAAACGGAAGTTTTTCGCCAAGCTTGTCATCATCATATCAGCTGTTGCATGCCATCTAGGCATCCTACCTAAAAGTATAAGCCATCAGCATACATGATTTCTGCGATCAATAAATACGAGACTTTAGTGCACACCTTCAGTCTGGCCAGGTTAAAAAAGTTTCCATCCATGCGAAAACGGATGCGAACTCCCTCAGAAACACAACGAAAGACTTCCTTGACTACAAAGAAATCTGACTAATCGTCGTCAATGAAGACGCAGTACTGTATAACCAAGCGAGAGATATGAAATCACATAAACGAATATAACAATTAAGAAAAAAGAATCTAAGCATGTAGCCACAGTCAAACATATTTTCGATTTCACCACTCTGGGATATAACTTTTTGATCCTATTTCGTAAATTGTATGTACTTTTTAAGTAACTCAACTATCCACTACATCAGATACGAGAGACTATAAATGCCAGAAAAACTTCAAACTACTCAAATAGGTAAAAAGATCTTAAGATGACTCAGATACTAGAAACAAGTGTTCGTCATTCAAAATATTTGAAAGTGCAGTTGAGTGAGTTGAGATTTATCTATAGTGACATTGTGACACTGATTAACATAGAATATAAGTAAAGAAATTAGAAGGAGATTTTAGTGGTTTATCTATAAATAAATAGTAGATTGCTATTCGCCACCATAAACTTATTGTGATCATATTATAGTAACTAAACCTAAATATACATTTCTATAATAAAATGAAACGTTAACATTAGTTATGAAAATCTAAAAATATTTAAAGCGCAGCCCATTCTTTTTACTATAGTAAATAAAAACACTTTAAAATGAATGCATAATATTGAAGTAAGTTTATGAGTAATAAATTTTGAATACAAAACTAGCAAGCTATAAAAATGCAGTAAACCATAGTGTTGAAAATAATATTAAAATAATGTTGTAAAAACATCTGATAAGGCTTTTAACTATGCACAATATTCGTTTAAAATTCTATTTCTTATCTAAACAGAGCAGCTTTCTAATACCTACGCTTTCTGATAAAATTTATGATTTTACTATAATTGCCAAAGATAATGTGAGTGGGATATGTAGACATACTCTACCCTGAAAAGTATATTTATATATTTTTACTTCATAAGTAAAATTCATTGATACCCAAACAAATGTTTAAAACAAAAAGTAAAGTTTTGTTATAAAAAAAAGTGAAAAATAAAGCGGTTTTAATGATGAGTCAATATAGTTCTAAAATCGATTACCCAATCAAAGCGTGGCCATTTACTTAGAATATTGGGGTATAGGAACTCACCGAGACGTTTTTTTAAATTTTATTTTAAATTCGGTTAACAATTAAATAATGATACAAGTGTTAAACTTCGTAAAAAGCATTTGTCGGCGGAACATTATTTTGCGATCTAATTTTGACCTTCACATATGATTAAAAATTTATACGTTTTTCAGTTTACTTATTTGTAAATCTTTAATGTTATCAGGAATTACATTTTAAGTTTAGGTTAAGCAAAACTGTATGGTATATGTATAGATACAAGACACATAATCCTGTCAAATCTAATATCTCGATATCACAGTAACTTATTAAGCTACATCATATACTACATATCACAAATTAGATACTTCTTGGTAGACAGTTCCTGGTTTATATATAGGGTTAAGAGGATTATGCGCGGTGTGATGTACATAAAAATTAGGAATTGACCATTTTATGTTATATTAAAATTAACGTAAATATAATGTGTAATGAAATAGTCACATCTCTAGGCTAAAATAGGGATTTAAGATGTCTGTATTTCAATTCCATAGTGCACAACTGAAGCGTAGTAAAACTACGCAATACGGATTCCATTTCTTCAATTTTTTTTTGAGGTTTTCATGAATCTGAAGTAATCCCATTACAGTAATATCAAGATTCAATAATTAAGGGCATTAAAACTCCATAAACCGAGTCTAGCTATTTCATTGGGTACTTCGTTGCAACCTGATAATTATTATTTAGAAAGATAGCAAATGTTTTCGAAATGGTTCACACATACAAAGTACAAGTAGTTTTTGAGTTACACTTAATACTGCATACATTTTTCACTTATTTTGAAGACCTGATCATTGATGATAACGATGAGGTCGGATCGGTATCATCATCATCATCATCATTTCAGCCATAGGATGTCCACTGCTGAACATAGGCCTCCCCCGTTGACTTCCACGTCGACCGGATGGAAGCGGCCTGCATCCAGCGAGACCCCCGACCCCCATAAGGTCGTCTGTCCATCTCGTGGGTGGCCGTCCTATGCTTCGTTTGCCGGTAGGTACGTGGTCTCCACTCGAGAACTTTTCTGCCCCAACGGCCATCATATCGGTATATGATAGGACTAATATAGGACCACCTTGAAATCGTGATCTATCTTTCTAAAAAACAACCATCTACATCGGTTGGCTATTGGCTGAGTCACATATAAAAAAGCATGCAGTCGAATAGAAAACCTCCTTCTTTTTTGGAGATGTTTAAGAAAGGGTTTTAAGCATGTAAAAATAAAAATAATAATAAATCATCTTTATTTCACATAAACCTACAAGAGGCACTTGTGACGGGTCTATATAATAATAAATCTACCACCGGATCGGAACGCGGTCGCACACTGAGAAGATCCGCTAAGAAACTCAGCGGGCTTGTCTTTTTTTTCTTACTTTAAAATATATTTACAATAATTTATGTAATGATACAATATATTTTATAAGAGATTGGCATGAGGAGCAATTAATCCCAAGCAGTCTGTAGGTATGTACTGTGATGTATAACCCAAAAACTACTTTTTAGGTTTTGATAAAATTTATATAAGACCTCCTCCTAACCTAACTTAAAAGGAACTATCAAAATCTGTTAGTAAGTTTAACAGACATGAAAAACATACAATCGAATTGATAGCCTCATGCTAGTCGGTTAAATATAGGATTTTAACTTAAAAGTTTAGTTTTTATATTGATTGCATTTTTTTTTGACATTTAGATGGTTTGAAAATAGCTGTTTTCTCCTAAACAATCAGTGTCAATATATCCGTTATGTCTAGTTTAGTTTTGATATAAGTTTTTGGTATCACTACTACGTTTTGTATTCTCAGTCATTATTAAGGCAGGTTTATGGGCGTGAAAGGAAAAATAAATATGGAATTGTAATTTGCATTAATTACAGGCAAACTGTTTAATATCTCTGTTTTGGATTAATTAATTCTCAACATAATTAGTGTTTGAGAGACACGCATAACGCGAGTTATAAAAATGCTAATGTTATGGCTCTTGTATCTAGTTAGGTTGATTGCGAATTTTATGCGCACGCCTCGTTGGGTTTGATTGTATATAATATACATTAATTTATGATGTTTGTTTGTTCAAAGCATTAGTCAGTAATTAGATATGGGTGATTAGGACAAAAATACTGACAGGTATTATTTTATGAAGAATGGCAAAAATGGTACATTTATTAAATATTGCCAATTTTTTTTTACAAAAGCGACGAAATTATTGATTTGATTGGTGGTTAAGTTTATGATGAGAAAAATTATTTCTTTTGAATATGTAGCAAACTTTTCTTTGGAACATTGTGTCCCTTGCCTAAATAAGTATACGGTTATCCTACTTTCTAAACTGAAAGACAACAATGTAGGGTGCCGATGGAAAGGGAGTTAGAACAAGTATGACAGTGGTTTAATACGGGCAAGTTACAGTAAAGCTTTACCACCAAGTCCAACTTATTACACCGGTCAAACAATACACGTACCTGGTGTATATTGTTACATAACTAGCCAACCCGGCGAACTTCGTATCGCTTGATATTAACAGCTACTAACAGTTAGTATGAAAAAAAAGTATTGTTTTTCAACTTTTCCCTGCAACTTTGCTCATTTTTTTCTTCATAAGAACCTTCTCCTGATAATAACCTACACAAGAAAAAACATATTGGCGTAATTAGTCGATCCTGTCAGGGCTAATGCGATGACCAGCTTGATTCATTTTTATGTAAAGGTATTGTACCACACCAAGATAATTTCAACCCTGTAAACCATAAAACAGGTAAAAGGATAATAATAATAATAATAATAAATAATCTTTATTTCACATAAACCTACAAGAGGCACTTGTGACGGGTCTATATAATAATAAATTAGTGTTGCATCTAAAGAGAATAACCAGCGCCAATTAAATTTCTAATGCTACAAATAATTGCTATTTTACCAAGGTTGACATTTCACGATCAGATATTATCCGAGGGTGGTGTCAAGAGTCTCCGAAACCGGTGTGTTTGTATGAAAAGGGTAATGAATGTGAAGGAAGCAAGACAGGTTTGTCAGGATCGTGAGGTCTGGAACTCGATACTCTCTGCTTAACCCGTAAGGGACTTGGCGTGAAGATAAGTATGTATGTATGTATGTATGTACAAATAATTGATATTTAATTAGTCATCAGGTACCCTTAGATTTTGAGTAGTCTTACGCTCGCACACAGATACGTTACATTTAATGTATGATCTAGTCACAATTTCGTCTATAAAATGTTGACCTAATGATGGATTAAAATATCTCTGTGTACGACAATTATCTCATCCTGATTTGTATTCATTCTGATGGAAAGTCAACAATAGGCATCAAAAGTCATTTCCCCGTGTTGGTCCGGGCTCCTTTGCAGAATAGACCATCTGCCTCGATGCCAGGCAACTCGTAAAAGGCGAGTATAGGCTTACTGTCACATCCTACATATATCCATAGTGACATCCTACTAGATGGTAGAGTTTCGCAGCGACTCACCCAGTTTGGTACTACCGCCTTACCTATTCCTGCCGCCATAACGTCATGTTCTGGTTTAGAGGGTAAGGTAGCAGGTGAACTTACTTTTGCTCGAGGCCTAACATCCCGGCCTCAGGTTGGCAAAGTACCATTACCACCTTTGGTGTCCTTTGTAAATTTCTTACCATCAAGAAATCCGTCTGCCTGTTTGCCTTGCAATATCATAAAAAAAAAGAAACAGGCGAAATTCAGTAGTAGTTATAAAAAGCTAGTAAAAATTAAGTTAGAGTTGTAATGTATACGACATTATAAGTAACCTTCATAAAATCTAAAACATAAATGTCATGAAATTTAATGATATACCATTAAAATAATGGAAATAGAAACTTATAAATTAAAGTCATTACAGTGTTATAATAAATGTAAAAACATATTTTGGTAAGGTAATTGTTATAATAAATTGTTTGAAAAATACTTCGTGTCAAGATAATATTTTTGACATTAATGCCTAAAAATATTGCAGATATACAAAATATTACTCTTGAAAGTAAAAACTGAGGTTTTAGGCTTAATTCTGACATACAGACAAAGGTCGGGAGTAATTTAATATTGAAAACCGAAAACCAAGTTTTGCCAACACTAACGACTACTTGAGCGATAAGTACCTAGTTATAAATTACTAGTGGTCGTTTGTTGGTCGAAATTCGACTATACCAAATTTTCATATATTTTGATAAGATCTTCTTCAATTCTCAAGACCAACTACTTTGTTTCCAAACTTTTTCGATTGCAATCTTTTATCGTTATCACCAATATATTTGTTGGTGTGTGTCAAATGCATGGTAGTGTGGGTGATGGTTTATTCATTAATTTATATTAAATTTCAAACTGTAAATAACTTTATAAGCAGAAATATTAGCGTTCTGCATTTCTCCTACACATAAACTATATGTGTGCCAAATTTTATGCTCCTGTGTCCGCGCAATTTTCGTAAAAAGGGATCCAAAATTTTAACATCACGTATTAATACATAGATATGCAACCACAACGTACCACATTACAACCATAACGCAACCATTGCACATCCATCTGCAACACAAGACTAATCTTCCTCATCGAATTCTTTAAATTGAATAATTGTTCTCCCAAGGCGTGCTTCGTAATCTTAACCACTATGTAACGTAACGTTAGTGCACTTATCTGCAACACAAGAATGTCCTTCCTCTTCGATCCTCGTCGTAACCAATATTAAAGCGGTACCACAACTGCTGAAATGTACAGCGACAATATTTTTAAGTAACCACTGCTTGATTAGTTTACGTATGAAATGACACATAGCGTACACATCACTTTTTTATCATATTTATTGTGTCAAAGCCTGCCTGAGGTCCCGGGTTCGAATCCCGGGTCGGGCAACGAAAAGAAGATTGGGGTTTTCCAATTTTCTAAGAAAAAAAAAGTTGGCGATAGGCTTGCCACCTCTCACATTGTGGGACTTAGTGTCTTCGGCTAGTTGTGGCTGCCTGGTTGTGCCTGTGCCTACCTCTTCGGGAATATGGGCGTGAAGATACTTTTATTTTTACCATTTCTTTATTGTGTCAAAACTTTCGAGTCCCTAACACGTTGCAAGTGGCTCTGGGAATTTCAAAATGCTTCTGCTAATGCCGTCTATTAGTTACTGAGTCTTTGAAGCAAACTTTATCTCTTTAAAAAACTATTTAATTATCAATTTCAAGCCAAAAATAGTGTTCATTTTGATACATTTTATTAATTCAGCCTTATTTTTATAGGCTTGCCATCTATTACATTGTGGGACTTAGTGTCTTCGGCTAGTCGTGGTTGCCCTGGTTGTGCCTCTGTCTACCTCTTCGGGGATATGGGCGTGAAGATACTTTCCCCTTTTTAATTAATAATCACTTGTTTATGCCTCATCCAATTCTTTCTAGACTCTATCATCTGCAATTGCTTTTAAGTTAGGTAAACTAGTATTAAATCATGTCTTTGTGTCCCCATTAAACTCTGTTTCCGTCATGCATAAAATTACCCTCACACGTAATGTATTTTACATTTTTATATTTTATTATCTTAAAGGTACATAAATTTTCTTTGTAGTTTTTTGTAGCTAAGGAACTTAAAAATATTAGCATAATGCTTTGCCTAATCAAATAACGCATTCTACACGTACATATATGGAAAGTAGTTTAAGTTGTCGAGTACAATGTTTGTCATTGTACTTAGTAAGTACAATGACAAACATTGTAATACTTACTTATATCCTTACTTTTACCTTACTTGCACTACTATGATTGCTGTTGTTCAATGATACAAGAAGGGTTCTACGAGGAAATTTGAGTATTTTTTTTATAATATTGGAAGGCAAACGAGCAGACGGATTTTCTGATGTTAAGAAATACACGCCGCCTAGAGACACCAAAGGTAGTAATGGTGTGTTACAACCTGAGGCCGGGATGAAAGGCCTCGAGCAACTGTAAGTTTACCGGCTACCTTACCCTCCGAACCGGAACACGTCATGACGTTATAGCGGCAGGAATAGGTAAGGCGGTGGTACCAATCCGGACGAGTCGCTGCTAAACTCTACCTCCTACTCAGATGTCACGGTGTTAGTGACGGTGAGCCTATGTTCGCCTTTTACGAGCTGCCTGGCAAGGAAGGCAGATAGTCTATTCTACAAAGGAGCCCGGACCAACACGGGGCAAGTATTAGCGAATAGTGTCATATGAGAGCAAAATCCTCATGCGTATTATAAAGTAAAGACAGTCAGGACAGGACAATCCGATTTTATCGCTGGAAAAGGAGAGAGATTTTCTCCCAAATGCGTAATACGGTTCCGAAATGCGTAATTTGGTTGTAAGAAAATCAGCATATTCTAAAAGATGCCTTTTGTTTTTGGCAGGTCAGAAAATACATTTGACATAAAAGATATCTAATTCGATGAATATTCGTAATTAAAAACGTCTTCTGGACATATAGCACCTAATTAGGGTAAAACAAACTTGAATATCCCCAAAATTAAAAAAGCGAAAATTTTAAGTCAATGAAATAAATAAAACTTACATACTATTTTGTACTTTTCTTTATGAATTAATAAAATAAAAAATATACAACCTGTTTGTCATAAAACGGAAATACTGTAAAACATTACATATACGTTGTATTTTGGTATTAACTTCTTCTCCTCCTTAGTCGTGCACGAAAACTACATTCTGCCCCATATTGACCATAAATATGAACGACATGCTCATTAAATATCTTTTGGCATATATTTGACTAGTCAAATTCCCATTTTCTAAGAGCACCAGCTCTGTGCGATTTTTTGAAGAAATGGCATCCAACACGTGTACAGAACCTCTAAAATATGGTATCTTCTCTTTGATGCATTTTTACTGGGATTGCTCTTCGAACCTTCTGCAGACTTTTGCCCTTCCGTCATGTTTGTAGATCATGAAACTTGAAGGAGTATTCTTGTGCATATATCTCCTAAATATCTTGATATAAGATGCTGACGGACGCTCTACTTAGAAGCAGTTTCAGGTCAAAATGGCTTTAAATTGGCTTTAGCAAGCCGTCTTTTGACAGACCATGCACTTAGGCTGCTTCCTCCAAGACGTAGAAAGCTTCGCTGGAATCAGTAAGGTTCCCACCCACGTCCAATAGTCGGTGACGGCTTTTAACAGAAAAGTAGATAATACCGATTACAATAGTAAATACAGAAACTGTAAATAGTACGATTATAATTATCCTACATACGATTATCTTTTACTATCTCCTACTGTATAATAATCGGTCCTACGCAAAGCCTAATGTGAGCAATAACCTTTTGGATCTAGTGATCATCCTCAAGAAAGACTTGAAGAAGAAGTATCTTCACGCCCATATCCCCGATGAGGTAGGCAGAGGCACAACCAGGGCAATCACAACTAGCCGAAGACACTAAGTCCCCCAATGTGATAGGTGGCAAGCCTATCGCCAACCGGGCACATTTCCAATCCCGACCAACATTTATTTTATTAGAAAATTGGAAAAATCCAATTTTCTTTTTGTTGGCCGACCCAGGATACGAACCCGGGACCTCAAGCAGTCAAGTCCAACACCCGGACCGCCAGACCACAGAGGCGATAAGAAAGACTTGAATCTTTGTACATACATACATACATACATATCTTCACGCCAAGTCCCTTACGGGGTAGGCAGAGAGTATCGAGTGCCAGACCTCACGATCCTGACAAACCTGTCTTGCTTCCTTCACATTCATTACCCTTTTCATACAAATACTCTTAATATACTGAAGCTACTTAGATTAGGTGGCAGATTGTTGCAAAGCTTTTCGCTGAATGGTACCACCGCCTTACATTGTCCTGCCGCCATGTTGTCAGTGCACGCTATAGTTTTGGTTTGGAGGGTAGAATTGCCGTAAAATTACTTGTATCTTCACGACCATATCCCCTTAGAGGTAGGAGGAGGAGGAGGAGGCACTAGGTACCCACGACTAGCCGAAGACACTAGATCCCACAATGTGATAGGTGGCAAGCCTATCGCCAACTGGGCACATATCCAATCCCGAGTAACATTTTTTTATTGGAAAAACTCTATTTTATTTTTGTTGCCCGACTCGGGATACGAACCCGGAACCTCATAAAGTCAAGTTTTTTAAGTGACAGTTGACTTATTTCTTACAGTCTGGATGTCTGACTATTTGCTTTCTTTTAATATAAAATGATTATTAGATTTCACAATCTTAATCACTAGTCAAATTTATATTATAAAATATATTCATTAAAATAAATTCTAAATAAGAATTACAGCAGATATTACTAAGTATAAATGTAATTAAGTTTTTACTTCGTTAATTCAGATGCTTAAAATTAATATTTTTCTATGTTAATAAGTGTTAAGATTATAATCAAATTTACTTACTAAAATTATTAATTTACATTTATTGAAATTTTTCATAGAAATAGAGAATTTATGTTAAATATATTTTAATGGAGCATAATCATGACAAACTGTATTAAATATACTTAGTTTGAAATATATATATAATATTTTTTCTAATATGTTTTGGTGTTCGAATGTAAAAAACATTTCATGTTATTAGAAGGCAAACTAGCAGACGGATTTCCTGATGGTAAGAAATTAACGGCCAGTTAAATAACACCAACGCTGTTAATTGTACCTACCAACCTGAGGCCGGAATGTTAGACCTCAAGCAAAAGTAAGTTTAGAGGCTAACTTATACTCCGAACAAGCAAGCAGTGACGTTTTGGTGGCATGTAAGACGGTCGTACCATACCGGGTGATGCGGTGCAAAACTTCACGGTGCTAGTGACGGTAAGCCTGTGCTCGCCTTTTACGAGCTGCCTGGTAGGGAGGGAGATGCTCTTTTCGTCTAAGAAGTCCTATTATCTATCTATCTAAATATCTATATACTTAACTAAATATGTATAAATTATGCGTCACTTTGTTAACCCGCGATAGACAGCTAAACTACTGAACCGATTGTAATTAAGTTTGCAATGTTACAAAAAAAATGCGAAATAATAATGAAACACATTCTAAAGGAACATGGTAAATGTTAAGATTTCGCTAGCATTGTGTTTAAGAGTATCTAAAATGACATATCTGATTCTAATTTCATTTTTTGCATTAAATCGAGAGACCGAGAAATAGAAAGACCGAAGGTCTATTTTACGTGAAGGAATCACCAAACAAAACGGGTAAAATATCTCAAAATAAATATCAAATATATATTAATAGTAATAATAAATCATCTTTATTTTACATAAACCTACAAGAGGCACTTGTGACGGGTCTATATAATAATAAATCTACCACCGGATCGGAACGCGGCCGCACACTGAGAAGATCCGGCAAGAAACTCAGCGGGCTTGTCTTTTTTTTCTTACTTTAAAATATATTTACAATAATTTATGTAATGATACATTATATACTATAAGAGATTGGCGTGAGGAGCAATTAATCCCAAGCAGTCTTATCTGTTAAATATTCAGCAATGTTATAATAACCCTTTTGATTTAATTTACATTTAACAAATTTCTTAAATTTATTTATACTAACACGCTTCAGAATTCAAACATTTTTTGGAATTGATTCAGTCGATTGATTTGTCTGTTTGGTCGCGAATATTTTAAAAAATGTGACCAAGTTTATTCCATTTTTCGCAACAAGCAAGGTCAAGGTCGAATAAGTGAAATCTTTATGTGTCAATGCAAGAACAAGCGCGTAGTTATAAAAGTTTAGCACAATACAATATTGTTAAAATCATAATATATTTCTTTCAGAATCTCTATGATACATTAGTACAGTGTGATTGGAATAGTAGAAATGAAGCGCTGGGTGCTTCAAAGCAAAGTTTCTTAGTCCGGTGAATTTGTAAAAACCTCGTGGTTAGCAACATATTAGCCAATTCGAAAAAAAAACGAGGTTTTTAGTGGTGCTTGACTCACTTGCACAGTTCTTTACATTATCACTTTACTTTAAAGAAAAGAGAATTGGGTTGAAAAAAAAGCACGAAAGTAAGCAAAAAGTAAATGTAGTTGAAATGAGAGCGCCATTTAAAATATTTGGTGTTACGTTTGCCAGTCGCTACATTAAGGCCCTACACTTAGTCAGCCAGAAGAGCCAATCACTACAATCCCCCGTTCCATGATTACTATGAACAATGGCGCTCTAAAGTAAACGTCTCAAGCGACAAATCACTATTTTTGACACTATAAAAGTAATTTGAAAAAAAATATAAAAACTGAAACACTTATCGTTTAGGTATAGTACTTATCTATGTTTATGTTAAATCGGGTGTCGATATTTTCGTAATTGAAGTAGACATTTGGGTTTTGCTTTAAAAAAGGGTTAACTTTTTGTTTTTTTTTTTCTATCGAGCAAAGTGAAATGAATCGTGTTTTGGAAACACTAGTCTTATAAAGCATATTCATGTTAATCTTGTGTATTTTTGTCACCAAGATCCATGATTGCTTTGTATGAAAAAAACATTATACTGCTGACGTATTTTAGCATACATGGACCCTTAAGAACAGATCAAAAGTGTTGTTATAAAAATGAGATAGGGTTTACCGGTTTCGCTATGTAAAAATAATGACATAATATAAAAGATTGACAAAACAGATTTACAACACGATCGTGGATGAATCGTTGTAAGTATCCGAGGATATCTAAGTTAGCATTCTACGGCTAAATTGTCCAGTTTTTTTCCGATGGTAGTGTCAAAAGTCCCGAGCACCTGCGTGTTTGTATGGTACATAAAAACTATGCAATCGTAACACTATAAGCATTAAACTCTCTTTGCTTACCTGAGGTTTATTGAAGTGAAACTTCTTTATCGGGGTTGGACAAAAAATTAGTGTAACATTTTTTCGTTACGCGTCACATTCTCACGTTACGCGCCATCTTTGTTCTTATCTCTACCACGCGTGATTCGAAGTATACTTTCTCCAGCGGAGTAGGGATTGGCAATAAACTTTATTTAACCAATTTCTGTAAAGTTGCATAAAGTAAATTATTTTTTGAAAAATAACGTCATAAAGAAGTTTCACTTCTTCACTTCTTACGAGTGTACGCTAGTACACGCACACATTTTTTTGCGTGCAAAGTCCATACATGTTATAAGGATTCAGATAAAATGCACAAGACACGAACAACGAACTAGCACACGGGTCTCCCTATGATGATGATCTCCTGACACCATAAATGATACAGGTGCGTCACTGTCCCGTGGCCGACATGTTAGGCCAATTATGCGAGACACTTAACTAACCAACTCATCAGACTGGAACATAACACTATCATGTTGGCAGGAATAGGTAAGGTGGAATTCCTACCCGGGTAGTTGTTGCATAGAATCCTACCAGCAGTTGTCTTGTTGACAATAGTACGTGTAACATAAGCACGACTCATACAATCTGCCTTTTCTTTTTTTTAAGTGTGGAAATCCTTATGGTTACCCGCCACTTTCGGGGGAAGTGACGGATTATGTCGGATTCTTTCCGACTAAAACCACACGGTGTCCACCCCTTCGCCAGGCACAGGGACTGTAGGGACACTTTCGTATACTACCACTGTCCCGATGGCGCTGGATATCCCGATCCTCGTCAGGCAGCCCCGCTCAACAAGGAACCGCATACCGTCTGCAATTGTAAACGGTGAACATGGTGTGCATCAGTTCGAGGTTCTAGTTTCAGTCAAAAAAATCATGAGAAGATTGCATTGACTTATGTCCGGTTCCTATATTCAAAAAACGAGTCGTTTTGATTACGGATGGTAGTATTTTGTACGCTTAGTAAGATTACTGTTAGTAACCGTTGTTACGGTTGCTCGTTTTCGACTATTGATTCTAAACATTTTTTAAAAATATTAGTAACGCTCCGTTACTTTTGAACAAACTACGAATGGTTTAGCTGACGGATTACGATTCTTTGATTATAGGAACCGGGCATTAGACATGCTTTTTTATTTTTCCGATTGATTCTTAAAAATCTAAATAACATTTGACCATGTCGTGCGAATCGGCAATGAATTATGGTTTATTCGTTATTTTTTCGACATAAATAATAGTGACCTTTATGTCTGTTGCGGGCATTAGTAATTAGCATCCAATATTTCGTGTCCAGTCGCCATTCGTCGCGGCATTACCATACGTGAATTATTTCATTACTCTGTTAATAATTTAAAAATAATACCTCACAACACGCGAGCGAGAGTTATGCATCTCCAGAGATGTTACAGCCTTTCTGCTTTGGACCAATAAAACGCTTTGAAGAAATGTTAGACATGTTTTATAAATAATGGAAAAAGTCAATGATATTTTTTTATGATAGTGGAAGGTAAACAAGCAGACGGATTTCCTGATGGTAAGAAATTCACATCGCCTAGAGACACCAAAGGTGGTAATAGTGCGTTGCCAACCTGAGGCCGGGATGTTAGGCCTCGAGCAAAAGTAAGTTTACCGGCTACCTTACCCTCCGAACCGGAACACGTCATGACGTTATGGCGGCAGGAATAGGTAAGGCGGTGGTACCAATCCGGGCGAGTCGCTGCGAAACTCTACCACCTAGTCAGATATCACGGTGTTAGTGATGATAAGCCTATGCTCTCCTTTTACGAGCTGCCTGAGAGGAAGGCAGATGATCTATTCTGCAAAGGAGCCCGGACCAACACGGGGAAAAACTGTAAACAAAAGCTACTTTTTGTATAGTCTTTTGTTAGTTTTACGACTTTACTTAACATCCACAGCAAATAATCTCAAAGACTATTAAATATGATAGACTAATCAAAATTCCATTAAAGAATTGGCTTTACAAAAGCGGGAACAAAAGGCTCACTAATCATCCACAAGTAAAACCATCAAGCGTAGGAGGGAGTGACAGTTGAACAAACGGGCATATAAATCAGACTCGGCGGTCGCTTGCAGGTGTTACGCCACTACAGCGCCCGGTGAAATATCGCTGCAAAGACTATTACGCAGATATGTGTGACCATTTATTATGTGACACGGAAGAAACTTTTTTTGTCACCTAATATCAGCACTTCGTCCCTCGCATTACTAACTGTCCTAACTCATTAATTCAGCGATTTGAGTTGGGACTTAGGACTAAAAATATCTTCCTGAATTCGTTATCTACGATTTCTCTAACTCACGTAATTGTACGATCATTGATTCTCGGCTTATTGACATTTCTCTAAAGTATAACTAGAAACTCAACTTAAAAGGACCAAACTGAAAAAGCGTGGTTTCTGGAAATTGTCTAAACTGAGATAGGACAGTTAGTCATGCGAGGGACGACTTGTGGTATATTGAGGTTCAACAGACCCTTAGAAACCAGAAAAAGGGACTAGAAATTAGAGGTACGTTTATACAGCTCTAAACTCTAACTTATCCGAGGGTTGTGTGAAGAGTCTCAGAAACCAGCGTGTTTGTATGAAAAGGGTAATGAACGTGAAGGAAGCAAGACAGGTTTGTCAGGATCGTGAGGTCTGGCACTCGATACTCTCTGCCTAACCCGTGAGGGACTTGGCGTGAAGATGTGTATGTATGAATGTGACTGTCTTGTTCGTAATTTATTGGTACGGGTACATACTTAATATCTAGTGGTTCAGGGTTGGGCAAGGCTTCATGTGATCCCTGGATCGATGCCCAACAAAAAGAAAATACCTTTTTATTATTTTTTTTACCAAAATCTTTTTTCGGGATGGGATAAGTACCTATTAAGCAATATGTCTGACACCTATCACATTGTGGATCTTTAATCTATTTAGCAATTTATGACTGGGTAAATTTATACACCAGAAACATCTACGGTATCTACAGGTAACGGTTGCCTCTACAGTAAGGAAAACTACCTATTTGTTTACTTTTTCTTTGTGAAAAGACAGCAAATAAGCGCAAGACTCACTTGATGGAAAGATCTCTACACCCATATCCACAAAGGTACCCAATCCCACCACTAGCCGAAGACCCTAAATCCCCTGACGGAAAGAGACAACCGTAACCTATAGAAACCTTATATTTTATATATATGTCGCTGTCTTCTGGCCGCCATGTAACGCATACCCTTTGGACCGAAATATTGCAATGTCACTATTGTGACAGGAACAGGTGAAGCGGTGGATTCTTACCCAAGTGAGTTGTAGCAAGCGCATTTGGTAAATATAAGCTCGCCTCTTAGGAACTGACTGTCAAAGACCAACATTATATACAGAGGAGACGTCATATCAGACACAGAAGACCTGAACCAAAAACAATGTCTGCATAATATTATACCACAGGAGGGCATACAAACTGATGAAATATACCTTCATATTTATGTTTACGATTGCTAAGAAATACACCCCACATATAGACATTTAAGATGTTAATGGAGTTTGAGATCTCAAGCCTCTTAGTGTCAATAAACCTTTAGATATCAAAGGTATTGACGGTACGAATTTGGGATCTCAAGTCTCTTCTACAGAAATCTGTTACAAGTGAAACGTTCAATATACGATAGGTTTTGCTGTTAGTTTTTCTACAGTCAATTCATTGATTGACTGACTGAATATAACACATATAAGGATGTGACTGATGTCTGCAATAATCTGAAATCTTAACATTAGTCATCAAACATTCAAGCGTAATTTAGTGACCCCCGTGTTGGTTCGTTCTTTTGTTGACGTGACAACAACGTCTTAAATTAGGTTGCGGCTCGGAGTCACTCATGAAAAAGTGTAACGCCCGGTAACGTTACGATGAGTCACCGAACGAGAGAGAGGCCCGCCGGAGCGGCGAATGCCTTGCGTCTCTCTCCCACTCTTTAATAATATTCATATCAATAATTATTCTACCGAGAAAAAGACGTTGTCACGTAAAATCTTCGCCCATAAAACCGACTTTACAGGCAACCATTTTTTTTTATGATATTAAAAGATTTCCTGAGGGTAAGAAATTTACGGAGTCTAGAGACACCAAATGTGGTAATGGTGCGTTGCCAACCTGTGGCCGAGAAGTTAGGCCATGAGCAAAAAGTAAGTTTACCGACTACCTTATCCTACGAACCGGAACAGGCCAACGACAAGCACTGACGTTATGGCGGCAGGAATAGGTAAGGCGGTGGTAATAAACCGGGCGAGTCACTGCGAAACTCTACCACCTTGTCAAATGTCAGGGTGCTAGTGACGTTAAGTCTATACTCGCCTCTTTCGAGCTGCCTAGCAGGAAGGCAGATAGTGAGGACGCCCGGTAAGGACCGGACCGTAACCATGGAGTGAGATGGTGAATGCCAACGCGACCCCATTTCAATCCTAGCCGGGCGGCAGGTAGGTCACCGTGTGGTTTTTGGTCGGTTCGAGTCTGACATAACCTGCTGCACTCCCCTGGAAGCGACGAGTATCCGGGAGGATTTCCCACACGTAAAAAAAGAAAGGCATATGGTCTCATCTGTAAAGGAGCCCGGACCAACACAGGGAAACAGATTATTTTTTGTGTAGAATAGACCTTCTGCTATCCTGCCTGGCAGCTCGTAAAAATTGAGCATAGGCAAAACATGTCACTATAAACGAGACCACTTGTATTCCGCAGAGACTTGTCCCTATTGAAATCCACCGCCACACCAGTTCCTGCCACCGCATTGACAATATTATGTTCCGGCCTAGAGAGTAGGATCATAGGAAGACTTGCACAATTCGCCTTAAACCTCGGCCATGGGACAGCGGTGCACCTACCACCTTTGCTGTCTTTTACCATAAAAATAAAAAGCGTGGTCATCTCAAGTCTATTACATAACTCTTACAGTACTGTTTATATTAGAATACGTCTATCAGCCGCACGCAGAGACGTACAGCTTTCTTTTAATCAGACATTAAAACGACTAATCTCAACAAAATTGTGACTAATGATTGTTTAAGCCATTGATTAAAGTAGAGACGTCAATTTCTTTTTAATATATATGTGCAGCTGTAAGACATTGGTTGTATGTATTAAAAACTTTGCATAACTCACCCATAGAAAATAACTGCTTATATAGATGGTTAATCTAATATGTGATTCTAACTAATTCACGCTTGCTGTGAAAATGACCAAATTTTAACTCTCCCGAAATACTATTTTATCAAATCATTGCACTAATCCTACGAATATTATAAATGCGAAAGTTTGTATATTTGTTACGTTCACGCAAAAATTGCTGAACCAATTTTCATAAAATTAGGCACACACTTAGAGATTAACTTGGATTGCCACATAGGTTAGTTTTTATTCCGAAAAAATGTTTATGTGAGACCATTAACCACGCGGGTAATGCCGTGGGCAATAGCTAGTGATCCATAACTTATAAAGTAATTGGATTTTGGGATTAGATCAAATTATATGAGCTTCCTAGTCAGTATATTAAAAGTATTTTTTTATGATATTGGAAGGCGAAGAAGTAGACGGATTTCCTGATGGTAAGAAATTCACACCGCCTAGAGACACCAATGGGCGCCAGGTAGGTCACGTAATAAGAAATTAAAGCAGATGGTCTACTCTGCAAAGGAGCCTGGACCAACACGGGGAAATAGTTTTTTTTTGTGTGGAGCATATGGACATTAATTTATGAAGATATGCAGGTATTATTCCACGATTAAGTAACATCAATCCAAACTTTCGTATTTACATTCATAATGACTTTTATAGCTTGTATGTAATTTGATATGTCAAGTTGAATCTATAAATTATTTAAATAAAAAGCTACGATAATATCAAATGTTTGCCAAAAGCAGCCATAAATAACGCTGTTTATCTGTATATGTAATTGTTAATGGCAACCACAGATCACGTCTTAATGAATGTTTTATCTACTCATTTGCATAGATATAAGTTGTGAAATTTCGCACAGGAACTAAATATTCCGGTTGTCCTACCTTAATCTGTTATTTTATTTACATCACTGACATCCCTGGTTTTTAGAGTTCTGTGGCCGAATGACAAAAGACACAACCTTTATAAGTTCGACACATTTATTTGTCTATTACGCGCTTGAAACATGGTTTTAAATGCATTTTTTTAAATACTTAGATCCAAGATATTTGTACTGTAAACTAATCAAAGTGGTCGTTCGCACATATGGAATTGAATTTCTTTTTTAATTGAAATTAAATAAAGGTTGTTTGCATATAGGTCTTTAAAATGACATAGAGCTTATTTTAACAATAGTTTGTTTTTCTCAAATTCCCTCTATCCATACCCGAAAAACTTTCAACGAAAATTATTTTTAAATTTTAAAAATCGCAACATAGTAACTTTAACATTTATACAAAAATCGTGAAAAACAGATATTTTTTGTTGGTAAGAAATTGTGGTAATTTGTGACGTACTGAATATCTATCTCAGTAACGCGTATTAGTTAACATTGTATGAGTTGTATAAAATTTTCCTTATTTATCGATGCTTCATGGCTTAGTCTGGCTTTATTTGTCACTAGCTATTCCCGCGAACTTTGTTCTGCCCGTTCAGTTTGTATGGGAAAAATTAAAAATGTTGTTTTTACCAGTTTCCTCATAATCGAACAGGATAACATGTATCCTACGTCCTTCTCCTGGTTCTAAGCTACCTCCCCACCAATTTTCAGCCTAATCGGTTAAGCCGTTCTTGAGTTATAAATAGTGTACCTAACTAACACCATTTTTTTTTATAAATATAGATTTACATAATTTGTTTACGTAACTGTAGATATCGTATTTTACTGAACTTTTTTTAACACCTATAAACTTAAACATACTAGAACTTAAACTTACTTCTTTGCAAAAAAACTGTTTTATTTAAAAAAAAAGTATCTTCACGCCCATATCCCCGAACAGATAGGCAGAGGCACTACCAAGGCACCCACGACTAGCCGAAGACATTAAGTTCCACTATGTGATAGGTGGCAAGCCTATCGCCAACCGGGCACATTTGCAATCCCGACCAACATTTTTTTATTAGAAAATTGGAAAAATCCAATTTTCTTTTTGTTGGCCGACCCGAGATTCGAACGCGAGACCTCAAGCAGTCAAGTCCAACACCCGAACCGCTAGACCACAGAGGCGATTTTATTTTTAGACTGTTTTATTTGAACGTCTAAAACAGTTAGTTATATAATAATAATTGACATATACTCGTAATTATAGATAATTGTTTGAAATTAAATATAACAATAGCCTTAATGATTAAGATAAAATCTTTATTTCAACAACATATTCAATTATTTATGAGATTAATATATCTGACTGTATCTCATTTATAAACATGTTTTCGTACGCAACTAGCCGCCATCTTGTATCAAGCAATGATTAATTGATATGTCCGTAATCGATTTTAAAAGGCGATTATTTATAAATTCAATTCTTCGCAATCCACTGCTATTAGTAATTGCATTAATGTTAATAATAAATCAATCTGTAATGTTTTAACATCATTAATAAGGGATATAATTAACTTTAAATAATCCGCTGTCTTAAGGTCGTTTGACTTATTAACGATTTATTACCGCGATTTAATATCGGTAGATACGATGGTCCTAACGAAATTTCTCTAAAAATTTACCTCGTTAAGTTGCTTTAGATTAGTTTGAAAGATATTAAAAATAATCAAAGACAGGAAGCCGTAATGAAGTAATGAATTTAAGTATTGTGTATTAGTTTTTAATTGACAAGACATAATTAATTAGCTAATAAATACGAGTATATATCGTGCTAATTATCGCCCATTACAAAATATTTTAAACAAATGTTAAATGTACGAACTTTATTTTTAAGCCATTAAATTTAAATGAAAATTAATTATTCATTGAGATACATACAAATTATAGATCCATAATATTGACATTTTAATTGTAGATACGTTATCAGTGACGGAAAGAAACTTGTATTGGTCTCAAGTATAATCTGAATAGATCTTTGTAAATATTATGTTTTTGTATTATTCAAACTTGTCATTATAAGATGTTTTCCCTTTATTGGTCGGGGTTTATTTGCAGAAAAGATCATCTGCCATCCTGCCAGTCAGTTCGTAAAAGGCGAGCAAAGGCTTACCGTCACTAACACCGTGACTTCTGACTAGGTGGTAGAGTTTCACAGCGACTCGCCCGGATTGGTACCACCGCCTTACCTATTCCTGGCGCCACAGCTTTAGTGCTTGCCGTTGACATGTTCCGGTTTGGAGGATAAGGTACCCGGTATACTTACTTTTGCTCGAAGCCTAACATCCCGACCTCAGGCTGGCAAAGCACCATACCACCTTTGGTGTCTCTAGGTGACATGAATTTTTTACCATCAGGAAATCCGTCTGCTTGTTTGCCTTCCATTATCATAAAAAAAGATGCTTGGCCAATATTTATAAATAATAAATATCCCTGAAAAATTACTTAAATGGTTTTTTTTTGGTATAGCCACTGTGAATTTATTTACCTCTTTTTAAGTCGATTTATAGAAAATCGTATGTTCTTACATACAATTGCATTTTTTAATGATTCTATGTAATCGTCGATTTCGATGTTAGTTAATCTGTTTCACTAAATATCATAAAAAATAATCATTAACACAGATTTAACTAACTGATATACACAGCTCCGTAGATGTGACATCATAATGCGTAGGAACAAAACTATCATAATATATTATTTGTATACTAGCTGCGCCCCGCGGTTTCACCCGCGTAAGTCCCAATCCCGCGGGAACTCCGGGATAAAAAGTAGCCTATATGTTATTCTGGGTCTTCAGCTACCTACATACCAAATTTCATCGTAATCGGCTTTGTAGTTTTTGAGTGAAAGAGTAACAAACATCCATACATACAAACTTTCGCATTTATAATATTAATAGGATGTATAATTGTATATTAAGACGAATCTATAAATTTAGATCGCTGGTTCATAAGAGTTATTTATGTGATCCTACTGTGTTTGGTATAGCTTAAAGCCTTCATTCCGTTTCATTAGTAGCATTTATATCGAGTTGTAAATTATTACGTCTGTGATGTGACCTTGTTATCGATGAACCAATAAAGATATGCTCCACATGGGGCCGACTATTTTTTCGTCTATTTTGTTTTTGTATATTGATTCTTAAATGATACTTTCATTCTCACGCGTTTACCTTGAGTTTTGGCGTATCTATCTTTAAGTTAAGCACGTATCGATGAGATTCTGCAATTGCTGCTTATGTTTAATATCCATTCTAATTTGAGAATTAGAAGTTTTAAAGTTTATTAGCAACTAAACATAGAGCAATTAACAATATTTTTATTAGATAGTTTATTTTTTATGATATTGGAAGGCAAACAAGCAACGGGATCACAAGCAGAAACGGATTTCCTGGTGGTAAGAAATTCACGCCGCCTAGAGACACCAAAGGTGGTAATAGTGTTGCCAACCTGAGGTCGGGATGTTAGGCCTCGAGCAAAACTAAGTTTCTCGGCTACCTTACCCTGTAAATCGGAACACTCATGACGTTATGGCAGCAGGAATAGTTAAAGCGGTGGTACCAATCCGCTACCAAGTCGCTGCAAAACTCTAATACCAAAATGCATAGTAGCTAAATTTAATGTTCAGTAGCTAAGGTGCAAAACTGAACCCGTATAGATTTGAGTTGTCGGTCTGTCCGCCTGTGTAGTCCCATACTAATGGGATTGCTTGGTTAGTAGGTACATGATATAAAATAACGGAGGTGCTCTCCATTTATAAAATAAAAAAAATCAAACCTACAGATCTGGAATAACAATACATAGATTGATCTTTCAAATGACATTGTAACTTATAAAATATTTTTTTAAAGTTCAACGTTTAAAAGACAGCCACTTCCAAAGAGAGGAAATAAGTGATATTCTCTCAAAATTGATTTGAGCGAGATGTAATTGGCGAGTTTTCAAATATG
This sequence comes from Calephelis nemesis, assembly GCA_002245505.1. Lineage (NCBI taxonomy): Eukaryota > Metazoa > Arthropoda > Insecta > Lepidoptera > Riodinidae > Calephelis > Calephelis nemesis. The sequence continues at coordinate 307,153 of NJDD01000470.1, forward strand.
CATGTTGATCGTGTTTGTTCGGTTCCGGTTCCGGTTAAGAAGAACAAAACAGATGCCTTTCTGTCAGGCAGTTTGTTACAGCCAGGCTTAGGTTTAATAGGTTGTTAAGAACAAAACCACTGGTCAAACCAATCGCCTCTGTGGTCTAGCGGTTCAGTTGTTGGACTTGACTGCATGAGGTCCTGGGTTCGAACCCCGAGTCGGGCAACAAAAGAAAATTGGGTTTTTCCAATTTTCGAATTTAAAAAAAATGTTGCTCGGGATATGTGCCCGGTTGGCGATAGGCTTGCCACCTATCACATTGTGGGACTTTAATATCTTCGGCTAGTCCTGGGTACCCTGGTTGTGCCTCCGCCTACGTCTTCGGGGATATGGGCGTGAAGATACTTTACTTAAAACCACTGGTCGTAGAGTGTTGTGCAGAAATTTGCCCAGATAGGATGCATCGCCTTATCTATTAATGCCGCCATAATGACACTGTCATGTTTCGGTGCTGAGGGTAGACTTGCACAATATTGGCCTAACCTCATTAGGTTCACAGTTATAATAGCTAGGTCTCCTTAGGCCCAATTGTCTCTTACCATCAAGAGACCCGTGTCAATCTAGCGTTAAAAAAAAACATGTACCATATTTTCAAAAACTATGAATATGCCTAACTTCTTCAATAATATACATTATTATAGTGACACCTAAATAACTATAGTGGCACTTTGTAAGATTGCTTGCTACTCTCAATGCATATTATGCCTAATTTATGGCTTCTACTACGGAATCTTCAACACTTATGTATTTCTATGGGAATTTATATTGCAAGGTGGTCAGCAGACGGATTTTGTAATGTCAAGAAATATACACCCCAAAGAGCTTCAAGTGACAACTATACAAATAAATTTATATAGATATTTATAATTATATCACATCAATAGCCTTGCACCGTTATACTTACCAAAATGTTATATTAATAAATGTAAAAAAAAATTAGGAAGTTCCAAGTACCAAAAAGAGCCAATCTATAATTTCCAAGACCCAAATTAGTTTTTATCTGATTTGGAAAAAAGGAGGAAGCAATGGTTCAACTGCTATATATTTTTTGTATACCTAAATAATTTTAAGAAATCAAAGTCAGTTTTTGCTTTTATATTGCGCTTAAATGATTGCTCGTTTTTAATTATTTCCCAAGTCCAAAAATGGTCGTAATTAATTATTTAGTAGATTGTTACGTAGGTATTGTGATTTTTTGCTACATATGGGTGGAAACTTTTAAATTTAAAAAAATTATACAAAATAATTTGAAATTCTTGCTAAACCTGACGCATATTATAATGGACGGAAACTTTATATAATAAACATATGTTAAATAATTCACGCTAGATATAACATAACTTTTATGTTAAACATTTCAAGTCTGATAAACGCTTCGAAAAATAATGTTAATTTAATTCCAAAGCAACAGTTTCAAATCCATTGGACTATAAAATAATTGAACAGAACATATAAGTAAAATAGTAATTATCAAGAAAAAACATCGATGCCTGTACGCATCACTAGCTATATTCAGAATGCAAGCGATGCAAGTCACCATAAAGTAAATAATTTATACACTACGTAATAATATTGTTACAAAACGGAAAACACCAACTCTATAATTTATGGTTGGTTGTTATATGTATGATGAATGGTTGACGAGGTTCCGCAGATATAAATATTGGTACATTTAAATGGAATTTGAGCTGTATGTCACCGAAATAGGGTTGTTCTTCGTGGCAAAGTTTGTGTTCGTAAAGCCGTCGTTATTTCGAATAATATCGAACAATTTAAGAACCTGTAGGCGTGTAATCATAATTAATAATTAATGGAATATTCGTTTTATTGTTTGTGAGAAATGTTAATTGCATGTCTTAATACGTATTGACTTTATGAATGTGTTTAAAAATGTTTTGTTTGTAAGATGCTATGGTTGGCCTATTTTTTATCTTAATGTTAGAAAGCTTACACGCCAAACCATGTCGATCATTAACGGTCGGGTTCAAAATATTTCTGTCATGTACAAAGATGACTGTATATTTTGGCCTGAGTGTATATGAATTTTAATTTTGATATTTATTTACATTTTAATTTATTTATAATTTAATAGTTAGGTATATTTAAATTATCGACTATAATCATTATTAATACAAATCACACAAGTACCTATATTATTTGCAAACTTAAATGTAGGGTTAAATTAAATTAAGGGGTAAATCAGCTTTTGTAATATTTCCATTGTTGTAAAAAGTAGTTACTCTATACTCTATAGGATACAAATTATCACCTGTAGAAGTAATGGTGGTAACATTATCTGAATCCTGCAAGCTATCACTCGCGTACGTTATGCAAGTAAAGCACGTACAGGTTGCAAGGTCAAATTAGCTAAAAAATCACTATATAAATGTCTACCTATTAAGAATTATTAAAGAAAGTGGGGAAAAAATAATCAAATAATAATTATTTTTTCCCCACTTTCGGGGCAAATGGCGGGTTATGTAGGACTCCTGACTAAAACCAGATAATGGCCTTCCAGGTAGATATCGTCAGAAGTGATACACATCACATCATGACCGGGCGGGCAAGATGAAATGGTCCTTCTCCGCAGGTCTTAAAGCCGCCATCCCACGTAAGCCAAGTGGCCTATCACCCTAAGTCTACTTCTCATGTCCTCTCTTAGACACAGGGTGGTCCTGAGGAGCTAGAACCCCTTAGCCTGACTCCGGTTGCTCAACGTCCCTGCTATGACAAGGATTAGACCCTTGGAGGGGGGAAGGTATTTCTAGCCCTACAGTATCCATATCTAACAGATTCAAAGAGCAAGAGATGTATTTTATATATTTTATATTATTATGTATTCTTCACTTTTGTACGTGGTGGACGTTGCTCATATTGTCTTCGACACAGATCACTTTGACAGTAAGATTTTTAATTCCACATGAAGTGTCACAATAAATAATGCTACGAATCGGCGACTCTACCCACGCGATCCATATTCATAGCCCAAACTAGTCTTATTTTATTTATATTATTTAAATAGTTAATTCGGATACCGTTGCTGATTAAAAGTCAAATATGGTTTCTTTTCATAAAAAAGTTTTAAGCTTATAAAGTATAAGGTAACATGTAACTTTCTTTTTATAGTAAAATAACACTTAAATTTTGTATCATTGCAAAAAAATACTTAGCAAAAACTCATGTAAGTTGACAAAAGAATTAGTCTTATTAACCTTCGTGATTGATTCTAACCTAACTACATTTAAGTAATTTATTTTATTTTACATTTATAATAAAGTCAAAAATCACTCTTTTGCTGGGTAATTATTATATCTCCATAATATTTTTTTTATAAAATCAACAGCGTTTTTTTATTACCGTAAAATACAATCTTATATCACCAATTATTTTCGTCAAGAAGCCCATGACTTCACGTTATCGTACGTAATAAAAAAGATCATAAATTTTAAATCTAATTTGTAATTTTATGTGGTTAAGTACTAAGTAAGAAACACATAAAATCTTAATAATATTAAACATTATATTTTGAATGAATTCATTTTATTAAAATAAACATGGAATAAATTACTTTTTATTTCTAACTGTGTTCACCGAAGCGTTTAAAGATTATTAAAGAACATTTTGATGTTTATTCAACAGGATTTATTTGAAGGTGTAATATTTTTAATTTATCTTATTTATTATAGCACTAGAATTTAACTTTACTTACAGCTATAAAGTCAAATATATGTACAATATATTCGGAGTTAGTATTTTTTTTATTTAATAACGTTTATTTACAAGGTTTAATTGAAAATTGTAGGAGCAAATATTTATATTGTTAATGTAACGTAGTGTTTTTACTTTATTTCGGGAAGTGTTTGATATATCACCTTATTTCTAAAAAGCCTTTCATTAGTTGTATCAATATACTATATATTGTTAGATACTTTCTAAATGTGTACAATCGATATCATTTTATTCTTGGTGTTATATAACATGAGATTATGATTCAATATAGCCATGTGTTTTAAATGTTAACATTTATTAAAATGCCAATTTAAATATTCTTTTAGTTATTTTATTCATCAGTATAAGAGTATCTTCATACTGTTAAAATTAATTTTTTGTAATAATATTTGCAACGAAAATACGCCAACTATGTAGTATCTGTAATCAGATACTGCCTGTGCAAACTTAAGCTTCTTACCTATCAGATCAATAAAAAAATAACACACCCTTTAATTCAGATCACGTTTCGACGATATGGCAGTAATACTTATATAAGAGTGTGATAACAATTTGCACACCATCATTCAATTCAATTCAATTCATCGTCTTTTTTTCGTATGTAGAGACTTCGTTACACTTAAATTAGGTCAACAGTAAAAATAAAAATAAACTGATAAGGTTGTTTCTGGCTCTTTCAAGTTGCAGGTTTCGTTAGTATTCTACAGAAAAAACAACCAAGACACGTTGTCATTTTACAGTGTAAAATACGTTGTCTGAAACATTCTTCTTATTCTTTTATAAATATGGCTTTCGATCGTTTTTGACGACTACTTTGCCAATGTCAAGTTAGTTAATTCTAATACAATATACAGTCATTAGTCACTATGTACAAAGTCATGTCAGGTCAGGGTCTTGAATAAAACGGTGGCTTCGTTACTCAAGCTCATCTAGTGAGATTTGACGGCAGCGAGGACGATACACCAATTTCTTAGTGATTGTTTCATTTGTACACTTTCACTGAACAAAAAAAAATTCAATAATAATAAAAAAACCACCTTCCTTCACTCACATTCACGATGGCGCCAAAACTCCAACAAAAACGACATTACTCCGACAAAACATTACCCCGACTATAGATTAGTGTCCGTCGGTATTGCCAAAGTCCACGGCGACCGCTTTACAACACGCGAACAAAACACTGTTTATTCAAACATTTATTTATTTGACAACCAATAAATAAGTGCACTCTAATAAAATTGCATATTCACAGTGAATTAATGAAACAACTCATTTTAAATTAATTAAGCTTTTCATTATACAGTTGACAGATATATCATCTTTGACCTTAATCGCGCTAGTTGTATGTGACATTCGTCTGTGATAGGTGTTATATAAGATTATTCCACCGAAGCACAATGCGACAAACCAAATAAAAATGATTAATGCCCGGTTCCTATAATCAATGAATCGTAAACCGTCAGCTAAGCCATTCGTAGTTTGTTCAAAAGTAACGGAGCGTTACCAAAATTTTCAAAAAATGTTTAGAATCAATAATCGACAAAAATAATTAGGTATTCTATAATTCTTTTATTATTTTAGTCGCCTCTGTGGTCTAGCGGTTCAGTTGTTGGACTTGACTGCATGAGGTCTCGGGTTCGAATCCCGGGTCGGGCAACAAAAAGAAAATTGGGTTTTTCCAATTTTTCTAATAAAAAAAATGTTGCTCGGGATAGGATATAGGCTTGCCACCTATCACATTGTGGGACTTAGTATCTTCGGCTAGTCGTGGGTGCCCTGGTTGTGCCTCTGCCTACCTCTTCGGGGATACGATAATGGAACATTATGTATGATCCCACATAACTTTAAACAAATGGACAAGATCTTTTTCTGATTAATGAGAAATTTCTTTTGCTAGCTGACCTAGCCCTATGCCCTTTTGTTGTGCTAAAAGCTATATCATCATTTACCTCCGGTTTGATTCTTAGATTCAACTATTTTCACTGATTTTTTAACTGTAACAAATATAGATCATATAGCCCTCCTTTTTAATGTAGCTGCAAGAATGTTCAGTATTTTTGCAGATTATTCCCTATAAAAACAAAGTTAGCAACTATACATTTTCGTAATTTTACGGTATATTTAGTAGATATTGCTAAAAATATTAATCAAAATTAAACTAGCTGACCCATGCTGTAGCAGACGAATAAACAAAAAATAAAAACTAGTTTTAGTTCCTTCCTAACACTTATCTCGTTACAATGTGTTTGTTTATCTCCTTCTTAAAATCAGGGTTGTTACAAAGTAGTTTAAAGTATATCACATTCAATAAATCGTTAGAATATAAAAATTACCACGCTTATATTGCGTGATAATTATATACACAAAAAGGTTATCATTTAGTTACTATTCAGTGGTTTGTGCTCATAAAAACTGGTCGCGTATTCATTGTTGCGTGCTGCCAGTAACAGCGGATCTTCAACAAAATTATATGGAACTGAATTATATTCATAATAAACGATAGTGTTGTAAGCAGTAAGCAATAAATTTTGTCGGTTCTTCTTTACAGGAACACGCCTTCGATTCGGCTGTTATTCTATTACTTTATAATTGACAAATTCTGTTAAAAAACTCGCTGTCCTGTTCTTATTGAGAAGGTACGTTTGAAATTAAAAAAAAATATTTAAAAGTATATGATAACATTTTTAAAACTTTTAATTATGTAGGTACAATTAAAAATTAGCATTTTGCATGAACCTAAATTTCACTAACAGCAAAAAATATTTCTCCAGGTAAGTTTTGTATCTTTGAACTTTGCTTATTTCATTGATTCGTAACTACAAAGTATAAATAAGTAATTCCGCTTACACACTTGACACTTTTTCAGCCATTCGGTAAGCAAATAAAGCAAAAGGGTATTATTGTAAGGGGTAATATACAAGTAGGGGTAAGGCAGTATACAAGAAACTTATGGGATTCCTTAATAAATATGTAATTTACACACTTGACAGTTTATCTTGCAGTCATTCATCTATTCATATAAAAATTAATCTCTTTTTTGCATGGTCATCATATCACGCCTAAACGGATGGACCAATCTTGTTAATGTTTTTTGGTGTGTTTGTCATTGCTAGAATAAAGAGTAATGAAGAATGAAGAGATAGAATGGAAATTTTACAGTGAACATAGACAAAAAATACTTTATTTTTTTCATATAAAAACTGTTACTTATTTCAAGCGATACGGAGTTTGACAACTCCGTATTTGCCGGGTCCGCTAATAAATATCAATAATTTAGTACAAACCTATTACATCACAATTCAGCTTATTAAAATGAAATGTGTATATTTAGCGAGTTTTTACCATCTACAGGAACCAGCAGAACTGTGATAATGAAAAGAAGTACCTGTAGACACCTGTCTAACAAATTTTGCCACGGGTAATTTCGTAAATCTTCACCGTCTTATTAATAAAAAAGGACTGAAGTGATGTTATAGTGTATATCACATTATAATAAAGACTATAATAACAGGTTGAACCTTGAAGTAATTTTCTCCGTGTTCATCAATAAGGTGATTAGAGCAGGAACAAAATTATATTTTTACTAGCTGACCCAGCAAACTTCGTATCGCTTGGCATTAATGCTTAGACAGTAGCGCAGTCTGTCCGATCCGATGTGAAACATTCTAAAATCAACAACTACTTATTATTAAAAAATTAATAAAAAAAAAACATTTTCCAGTGGACCAAATTGTGAATCTAAACATTTCTCGAATTCCCTAAAACACATACAAAAAGTTTCATCGACATCGGTCCAGTCCTGAAGGAGTTCAGCGACATACACACTCACAGAAGAATTATATAAAATATAAAGATTTACAATAACAATATACAGTGTTACTGGTAACTAACGCATAACCTTTCTAGGACGGCTTTAGTACATCAAAAGCAACTACTTTTTTTCTGCAACTTTCAGAAAATCGCGAAAATACAAATTTGGTGATCCATGCAAAAATTTCATCGTCCTCTGACATGTATGGAGAATCAAAATTATGCCGCCCCAAAAAGGTTATGCCTAAGTTACCAGTCCCCGTGTTGGTCCGGGCTCCTTTGTAGAATAGACCATCTGCCTTCCTTGCCAGGCAGCTCGTAAAAGGCGAGCAAAGGCTCACCGTCACTAACACCGTGAATTCTGACTAGGTGGTAGAGTTTAGCAGCGACTCGCTCGGATTGGTACCACCGCCTTACCTATTCCTGCCGCCATAACGTCATGACGTGTTTCGTTTCGGAGGGTAAGGTAGCCGGTAAACTTACTTTTGCTCGAGGCCTAACACCCCGGCCCCAGGCAACGCACCATTACCACCTTTGGTGTCTCTAGGCGGCGTGAATTTCTTACCATCAGGAAATCCGTCTGCTTGTTTGCCTTCCAATATCATAAAAAAAAAACCTGTATATATTCCGCTTACACTGACACCATACCACTTGTTAAGTAAAATAAATATGTAGGCAACAAAGTAGCATTCAACAAATGGCAATAATGAATGGTATTCGATATTAATTACTGTTCATGACACGCAGTGTCAGTTGCATTCATACATGTGTAATTGATATTAAAATGTACATACATAAGCATACAATTAATTATCTTATAAATTATAATTATTAATTTTGTAAGAAAAAAAAGTATCTTCACGCCCATATCCCCGAAAAGGTAGGCAGAGGCACAACCGCGGCACCCACGACTAGCCGAAGACACTAAGTCCCACAATGTGATAGGTGGCAAGCCTATCGCCAACCGGGCACATATCCTATCCCGAGCAACATTTTTTTTTATTAGAAAATTGAAAAAACCCAATTTTCTTTTTGTTGCCCGACCCGGGATTTGAACCCGGGACCTCATGCAGTCAAGTCCAACAACTGAACCGCTAGACCACAGAGGCGATTAATTTTGTAGTAGCCTCTGTGGTTTAGTGGTGACGTTGAGATCCCAAGTTAGAGCCCGAGTCAGGCAACACAGAATGCGTTTTCAGTTTTTAATGAAAACAACGTAACCCGGGGTTAAAGTAGTGACTGATTGGCTATAGGTTTACTACCACTATTGTAAACATATTCCATCTTATTAATAAACACGAAATAACTTCAAGGTTCAACCTGGTATTATAATATAACTTTGTATATTAAAGTACATACATATAACCAAGTATAGTATAGTACAGTGATACTTCCCCGTGTTGGTCCGGGATCCTTTGAAGAATAGACCATCTGCCTTCCTGCCAGGCAGCTCGTAAAAGACGAGCAAAGGCTTACTGTCACTAACACCGTGACATCTGACTAGATGGTAGAGTTTCGCAGCGACTCACCCGGATTGATACCACCGCCTTACCTATTCCTGCCGCCATAACGTCATGACGTGTTCCGGTTCGGAGGGTAAGGTAGCCGATAAACTTACTTTAGCTCAAGGTCCAACATCCCGGCCTCAGGTTGGCAACGCACCATTAACACCTTTGGTATCTCTAGGCGGCGGAAATTTCTTACTATCAGGAAATCCGTCTGCTTGTTTGCCTTCCAATATCATTAAAAAAATACAGACTATAATATCTACACAATTTTTCTCCCAAGTTAGTCCTCGTTTAATGATAATACGGTGTAGGATTAAGCACCTTTGGCTAATCGTGGGGAGTCTAGTTCTACTCTGCCTACCTCTACACGGATACGGCCTTGGCAATTGGGGCTGTACCGTCCTTTTGTTGATCTATTTCAAAACCAGTTGAATTGATAGTGTAGCCGTCTCAAATACACTAATGTCGATAATTTAAAAGATAGTCGTTAAGGCCCCATACTCAGTCAGCCAGAGGAGCCAATCACCGCGCTCCCCCGTTCCATGATTACTATGAACAATGGCGCTCAAAAGTAAACGTCTTAAGCGACAAATCACTATTTTTGACACTATAAAAGTAATTTAAAAAAAAGTATAAAAACTGAAACACTTATCTTTTAGGTATAGTACTTATCTATGTTTATGTTAAATCTGGTGTCGATACTTCCACAATCGAAGTAGACAGAAAGCAAAAGCTTTCAAAAAAGGGTTAACTTTTTGATTTTTTTCTATCGAGCAAAGTGAAATGATTCGTGTTTTGGAAACACCAGTCTAGTAAAGCATATTCATGTTAATCTTGTGTATTTTTGTCAGCCAGATCCATTATTGCTTTGTATGAAAAAAACAGTAAACTGCTGACGTATTTTAGCGTATATGGCCGATTAATTAGATGTCGTGTATTCATATTATACACACGTGCAGGCACAATACCCATACATATATAAATGAACATGGGGCACGATCTAATCTCGATGTAATCAGTATATTGTAACATTTTTTGTGTAAACGGTAGCAGTAATAACTTAATTTATTATTTAATTAAACTACTCGAATCAAATTGCGGTTTGCTAACTTTTGTGGCCTAATATAATATAAAGATAACATCAAAATATGTTTATCTCTAATTACAATCGGCTAAAAATGAAATAATTTTGAAATTATCTCATTTATTATAAAGTTTATAACATAACTGTATTCTCATGAAATTTATACGTTCTTTAATATCTTATCATTTTAATCATCATATATAAATGCATTTCGCATTATTATTTCATAAACCGTCTGTGAGTTTGCACATTAATTGTACATTTAATTTTAAATGTGAAACCTTCAATTCTTTAAAAATATAATAAAACATAACAATGAAATCTTAAAGTATAATTCCGACAGTTAATTACACCAGAATAAAATTATTTAGATGATAAATAAAGCTAATTATTAATAACGAGGCGGTTACAAACGCTTAAAACAATAATAGCTGTCTTAATTACACATAATTAATTTAATTTATAACTCAAATAACTAGAATACTCATACTTATTTCGGTTTTACAAGGTCGCCTTTTGTTTGAGTTGCAATTTCCAGACATAGAGACGTGGGATTTTCTGGCTATAAATACCTACTATTTGCCTAATGCTTGCAGCGTTTTGTCTATGTAAATATGCTTTCCGGTTTTTTCCCTCAATGATGACACAATAGTTAACATATTTTCAAAGATGGGTTTTGATAGACTGGGCTATGTCGTTTACAGTTATGTCTACATTAAAAAAAACTGTGGCATCTTTTATAGTCAAAAGAAACGTGGTTGGAAATTACTGAAAGATAATAGTTTGCGTCAATATTTACACTACAGACGGAAATTAATTTAACTGTTTTTTGTGATAATGTAAGGTAAAAAAAGCAGACAAACACCTGATGGTAAAAAATTCACACCGCCAAGAGACACCACCACGCCAAGTATTTCTCATTACTTACCTGTTTTGTTGAAATCATAAAGGTTTCATTTAAAGGAAATGATAAAAAAATATCTACTCAGAATTTTTTTTATAAAATACAAAATTGGTGCAACCCTAAGTCTGAATTTAACTTATTTCCTCAAAGCTGTTTTTTATTTATTTTATCATTTTGAAAATAACTCCAACTACTGCTATGCTATTCTGGAAAAAACACGCTCGAACTCGCATCTCACCTGAGTGATACGACTCACTTCACTTTCGAACGTTCGAGTTTTTGCTTTTGCATTCTGTAAACATCCGCTCGGCACAGCCGAAGTGAAGTGAGTCCCGCTTCGAATCTCACCTACTAAGTGACGGGACAAAGAGATTTCATTTTATCGATATTGTTAGTCTATGTTTCATTTGAAAAATATTTTGTTAAAACGGCTACTTACCGCCATTGATAGACACAATATATCTTTAGTAATGTGTCATAGGTTGAATTAAAATCAAATCGTAATTAATCGTACCGAATTCTTTAATAAAACAAAAATATTTCTAGCGTCACCGAAGAAAGTAAAAAAACATTGTCTGTGGTATCCTTGAAGTTGGTTTGGTATTTCAAGTGGTAATTTTTTTGTAGCTTTCTATGAAGCACGTAGTTTGTGAGTGTTAAGACGAAGCTTAAATTTATTTAAATATTTTGTTGTTGAAGTTACTAAACTCTACAAAAACTGCAATTATGAGGTGAGTGATGTTGTGTTCATGCGGAATTTATTAAACGATAAGTAAAAATCAAGCTTTATGAATTATTAGTATAATCATAAACATTGCAGCTCTTCAGAAAGATCATCGCATCCCTCCCGTGCCCAAGTAGATTATTTAATTGACTGCTTAGGAAAAAATCCTAGCTTGGCCAAAGGATTTTCTAAAGTACCCAGTGCTAGAGATGCAGCTAGGAAAACATGGGAGGAATTGGCCATTAAACTGAATAGCCTTGGAGGCTGCATTAAGACATGGAAACAGTGGACAAAGGTAGGCAATGTAAAATACTACTTACTCATTTTATGCCCATATGTAGTTACCTACTCATATTTTTATCACGCTTTATACATTATACTTCATTATCTTTTTATTTTGCTGTAGTATTGGTCTGACAAAAAAAGTGCAGTGAAGAAAAAGGCTGCTTTAAGATACAGAGCACGCAATCAGACTGGTGGTGGGTTTGAATCGCTGGTGGAGCTTTCGGAGGTGGAGGAAAAAATAGTTACATTAATGGGTGGGGAGAGTTTCGCAATTGGTGATAGACATTTAGAAATAAATCCATTTGAAGTAAGCTATTCTTATTAGTTTTGCTGGTTCAATTATTAAATTTATGAATGGTACCTATAACATTTTCTAATTTTTTAGGAAGTCCCTATGTTAGCTACTACTAACGAAAGTCCAACATTTCCGACAACATCTAGAAATACAATAAATGAAACCGAGACACTTGTGAGTAAATACATAGCTTATAATGTTTTTTTTTAAAGTCACAAAGAACCTTACAGTTATTATTAAATGCCAAGTTTAAAGTATCTTTACGCCCATATCCCAGAAGGGGTAGGCAGAGGCACAACCAGGGCACCCACGACTAGCCGAAGATACTAAGTCCCACAATGTGATAGGTGGCAAGCCTATCGCCAACCGGGCACATTTCCAATCCCGAGCAACATTTTTTTATTAGAAAATTGGGAAAAACCCAATTTTCTTTTTGCTGTCCGACCCGGGATTCAAATCCGGGACCTCTTGCAGTCAAGTCCAACAGCTGAACCGCTAGACCACAGCGGCGATACTAAGTTTAAGTTTTTAAAAATTGGCAATTTTACACTAGCATAAAAAAATAAAAAACAAATTCGTAACACTTATTATTTTTTTTAGGAAAATCAAGTACTTAACCTGGATGTTTTCCAAAATAGAGAAAATATTTTTACAGCAGCATCCGAGGTAATACTGCAATATATTAACAATGTACATATTATCTAATAGGTTTTTTTAAGATTCTTCATTCAAAAGGAAAAAGTGGAATCCTAATCATTATATACACTGACTATGGAATACCTACTGAAAACATATTTTGTTTTCTAACAATTTGTATAAAAAAGTTTGTCCTTTTTAGTTAACATAGTATGATAGTATGTACTACCCTTTTAAGTTCTTTGTAACTAGTTTTCTCTTTCCAATATTGTAATCAAAACATTGATATTTAGGTTCAGCCCCATGTTGAAATAGAAGTCCTGCCCCCAGCTCATACACCACCGAGAACAGAACCAATAAGTCATCCACAACCAGCTACCCCATCTGGTTCCGGAAGCTGCCCCACTCGTCGCCGATTGAACGTCTTGAGTCCACCACCACATCATACCACAAGTAAATATTACCATTTTTAACTGAATACTAAATAAAACGTAAGAATTGTTTTTTAAATAGATCTAAGTATATGATGGCCATTGATACGTCGATAAGTGTCTCATGTACCTAAAAATTAATTCATATTTCCTCCTGAATTTTAAATTAATTATTTTTAAACCGTTTCAGCATCACCGAGACGTTCACAGCAGAGGCGAAGAAGAAGATCTCCTCCATCGCAACGACAATCTCAATTGACGAATTTCACCGAGAGATTCCTCGCATTGGAAGAAACACGGATTGAGATTGATCGTCGCAATTGTGATATAAGGGAAATTATAGTCAACTCTCAAAGGGACTATAATAGAATGGTAGCAGAGGGTCTGGTTGCAGTTGGGGAGGGACTAAAACTACTGGCAGAAGCATTAAAAAAATAAAAAAAAACATATTTTTGCATGTTACTTGATTTATTAATGAATTATCCTTCGATCGGCACACTGAGTTTTGTCCCACATAAAAAATATCCTGATTCGTCCCATTAATATGCTTCCTTCATCCCAAAATACAGTTTTTTTAATTAATTATTTTATTTCTGCTTCATCCCATTTCATATTCCTTCTAAGGCTCAGATTTTTTGTATATTATACCAAACATAATTAATTGCTTAACATTTACACATTTTTAAAGAAATTGAGAAAATTTGCACATAACTATTGTTATAAGAACTCTCTTTAGTTGATTGAAAAGAGAAGAGCATAGTAAGATTATAATACGTATATAACTGAAGTCACTGAGACCTAGTTCGCAAAACAAGTAAAAAGGTCTTACACAGTATTGTATTTTTTTTACAAGTAGGCGGATTTCCTGATACTAAGAAATTCACGGCGCCTAGAGACACCAAAGGAAGTAATAGTGTGTTGCCAACCTGAGGCCGGGATCTTAGGCCTAGAGCAAAAGTAAGTACCTTACCCACCAAACCGGAACACGTCAATGGCAAGCATTGTCGTTATAGCGGCAGGAATATTTAAGGCAGTGGTACCAATCCGGACGAGTCGCTGTGAAACTCTACCACCTAATAATTACTTGTATTGAGTCATTGGACCAATTGCAGCATCACTTCCTGTTATCACCAAACAGGCTTTGCGCTATCTCTATATACTTACGTATCATTGACCTAATTTTATTTTAAAGTGCTCACAATTTAGGGACGAATCACTACTTCAATAATGATGTGGGATCAACTAACAATTTTTTGGAATGTGGGACAAAACTTCGGAACGATAAAAGATTCTTCTTAATTCTTAATGCCTAATGTTCCTGGTCCTCCATAAATCACTGATCAAATGCTGTCTACATATTTGTCCTAGTGCAGTTTCATTCCGTAAGTCTTCATTTGGAGCTACCATTTGTCTGCTCCTATCGAAACGTCCCTCAATATCTAACTCCTCGCTATTTGGTATGGCAGGAGCCGGCAGCCCGGCACGGTTGCATATATTGTGAAGCACGCAACATGCTATCACAATCTTTGAAACCGTGTCGGGGTCGTAATGCAGGACTCTGTGTGCTAATAGGCATCTAAATCTGCCTTTTAGGATGCCTATAGTTCTTTCTACACTATTTCTTGCTGTAGCATGCAACTGATTGTAGTGGTGTTCTGGAGTTCCTTCATCTGCATTTGGCACTGGTACCATAAGATATTGCCGCTGTGGATACCCAGAATCACCTGTAAAAACCGATATTGTACAATTACCCATTTAGTCAACGACATTTTCTATACTAATATTATAAAGAAATAGATTTACGAGTATATGTAAAAATATTAAATTTGTAACATTGATTGTTTATAAGGGCTAATTTTCGGGAAACACTAGGCCGATTTGAGTAAAACTTGATGAAAAGATAGTTTAAATCCAGGAGATGGGACTTTTTCCCGGTAACCCCACGGAAACACGGGATATGAAACTATGCATGCGAAACAGAAGAGCGGGGCAGTTAGTCTCAAATATTTTTTTCAGAATCAGAATAATCTTTATTCACATGAACCATACAAGTGGTATTTGTGCGCGTCGACATTTTTTTAAACTACCACCGGATCGGAATCGTGGCCTCACACTAAGAAGATCCGGCGAAAGAAACTCATTGGGCTTGTCTTTTTTCAATAATAATATTTACAAAATAATCTAGATTAAAAATACAAATCACAATTTGATTTTAACTTAAATCAAAGGTACAACAAATTACATAACAAATTGCAGTGGGAGATTGAAATCTCTATCCCCAAGCATGTTCATCGTCCAAATACTCTGAGACCGTATAATAGCCTTTATGACATAATTTTACTTTTATACATTTTTTAAACTTATTTATAGTGGATCTCTATTTTTTTTAATTAAATAATTCAACTCACCTAACAAATACACAGATTCGCCAGTTTGCACTAATTGTTCTAAGTGACTACGGATTATGCAACTGTTAAAAATAAGGCTGTCGTGACTTGCTCCTCCGTATGTTGCATCTACATGTATAATATTTAAGTCTGCATCTGTGAACTGCAAAAAATATGCATTTACATAATTTTGTCGTCGTCGTTTAGGATTTATCATAAACATAATTAAGTAAAAAATACACTAGTATTTCACACCTCGGTTTTACCTAGAACGATCGGTTTTCAGCACTTTAAGCGTAAAAGTGCATCAAACCCACCAATTGTTCCTTTCTTTATGATCATGATGGAAGGCAAACAATCTGACAGATTTCCTGATGGTAAGAACTTGACGCCCCCTAGAAACGCTAACGTTAGTAATGGTGCGTGGCCAACCCGAGGCGGGAATGTAAGGCCTTGAGAAAAAGCAAGTTTACCGGCTACATTATGTTTTAAACCGGAACACGTCAGTGGCAAGCACTGACGTTACGGCGGCAGGAATAGGTAAGGCGGTGGTATCAATCCAGGCGAGTCGTTGCGAAACTCTACCACCTACTCAGAAGTCACGGTGTTAGTGACGGTAAGCTTAAGCTCATCTTTTACGAGCTGCTTGGCAGGGAAGCAGGTGTTCTATTCTGCAAAGGAGCCCTTAATAACACGGGAGAAACTTCCGCTATTATAACATTATATATTTATAAGTAAACTTACCAATTGTACATTTCTTGCATGATATCCTTTGCGACAGTAGTATCGTTCCTCGTGGTTAGTTGGTCTCACCATTGTCACAAAAGTTCCATCTACGCATCCTATTACCCCAGGAATACTGTACTTCTCATAGAATCTGTAACGATAGTTTTTTTTATAAAGTATGTTCCTGAATATAAATAACAAGTTATGTACGTATGTAAATGAATGAAGTGAAGTATTTGTGGAAATTTAAATTTGTAAACATGGACGTAGATTTTAAATAAGCCTCTGTTGAATAAGATTATTATTAACTAGGTATATTAAGCAGGCGTTTATACGGACCTTGTTTTGAGTCTCAGTCTTTCTTCAGCATTTTGAGGAAATCTTATGTATTTTTTTACAATACTAGGATGGCTTAAGGCTTCTATAACTTCGTGGATACTGCGAG
>NJDD01000471.1:17254-30262 GCA_002245505.1 Calephelis nemesis
TTTTAGAAGTATGGTGACAACGGAATACCATTTCTCTAAAACTAATTTAATATTAGAAAATTTTAGGTTAGTTTAGAATTAGCGGTGACACAACAAAATCGGCACCATGTCAAATTCTGATTCTACACGAAAAAGTTATTGTGAGTGAGTAGGTGTATAAATAAATGCACTAGCTGTTACCCGCGGCTTTATCTGTGTTTTTATTTCATAGGTTAAAATTTTTATGCTATTGGAAAGCAAACAGGCAGATGGATTTCCTGACGGTAAGAAATTCACGGCGCCTAAAGACACCTAAAGTGGTAATGTTGCGTTGCCAATATAAGGCCGGGAAGTTAGGCCACGAGTAAGTATACCGGCAATGGCAAGAACTGAGGTTCTGATGGCTGGAATAGGTAAGACGGTGGTACCAATCCGGACGAATTGCTGCGAAATTCTACTACCTAGTCAGATGTGACGGTGCAAATATATGCTTAAAGTATATGCTCGTCTTAAAAGACGCCTGCCATGCAGCTTATAAATAAGCTGCATGGCAGGAAGGAAGATTGTCTATTCTGTGCAGGAGCCCGGACCAACACCGGGAAAAACTTTTGATTTTCCTTAATTGGATTTTTGATTTATCTTAAAACTTTTAATTTTGGGCTTGACAATAATGAAATTAATAAAAAAAGTCACTCAATGATTTTTTACAATTTTCGCTGTGGCTTTACTTAACAAGAGAGTTTCCAGAGGCTTCAACAAGCATTTGGTGATGAAGCACCATCTTGTAACACTGTGGTTCGGGGAATTTGAACGTGGCCGAAATCATCTTCATGGTGATAAACGGGAAGATCAGCTAGCGACTGCGGTTACTGAATCTAATGTCTATACCGTACAAAAACTGAAATCTATATCTGATAAAAAATCTTGTCAACTGTGCTGAATTAGGCATTAGAACGAGTCTAGTGCAAAACATTTTGCATGGGATGCAATTTATTTAGAAACACTTATATAATAACTAATACTAATAAGTTGTTATATAGCCCTGATGATGCTTGTATAGCGAAACCGGTTGGCTAAATCATAAAAATATAAAATAATAAAATATATTGTGGAAAGTACAAGTGTTGCTAAATAAATTGCATCAAGAATGGAATTCCACCAAGGACCGACGATGAGAAGTATAGAATCTATTTTGCATGGGCAACTAAAGGTTCGGAAGCTTTGCACTAGATGATTATGATTGACTTGATGGAAGACTTAAAACGACTGCGTGTAGAGTAGCGAGTAGACTCATTGGCTATCTATATCATCGCGACAGGTGACGAAACCTGGGTGTATATTTTCGAATCGGAAAGAAAAATCAAGCCAACAGAATGGGTCTTGCCGTTTGAAGAGTTCCTACCAAAAGTTAAAAAGAGTCAGAGCACTGGCAAAAAGATGGTTGCGTCTTTATTTAGGAAAATTTGTGGTGTCAAGAGTCTCCGGCGTGTAACAAACACAAACACAAACACACACACACACACACACACACACACACACACAAAATATATAAAATACGGGAAAGCCAAACGTGTTTAACATTGGTGCGGTCTTGTTCAGTTTATATTACAGACAGATAAAAAAAAAACATTTTAAAAGTGCTCAAAATATATTCTTTCACCCAATTTAAGTGTCCTACACTTATTTCTAAACGTATTTAAAGTGCAGAATTCACTATTCTTTAGTAGTATTTTTTATGTATAGATACAAAACATCCAATTCCGAAGACATTTGCCTCGCCCAACACTTCTGCGGAACTAGTTATCAAGGCCGGTATTTATAAATAGTCACGAGTTAGTAAACTTTAAGAAAAGACTGCTCATTCCTTAAAGGTCGGCAACGCATCCATGCACAATCCATGCAGTATGCTCGTGTAACGGATGTCCGTGGATGGCGGTGATGACTTTCCATTAGATGACCCACCTTCCATTAACATTATCTCGCTAAAATATTTTATCAACTTTTTAATAGGAGAGGTGCCCCTCTTGTTGATAAAATATTTTTATTACAAAATCGCCACAGAAAAGACAGCGGGGTCGAGGCTTCAGCCCACCTCACACTGACTGATAAATATGTTAAATTTTGTTAATCCCCTAGGACTCATCAGCTCAAATTAAAACTGGCGGTTAAAATTGTTATCGTCCTGTTGTAGTTAATATAGATATAGGTATTTTTAATGAAAATGAAAACTCAACAGCGACTGGTGAAAAATTTCCATTCGTTTATTTTCGTCATCATTTTTGCAATGTGTGAATAATATTAAACGATGTAGGTATTTGTAGAGTATTGGTCCCCGTGTTGGTCCGGGCTCCTTTGCAGAATAGACCATCTGTCTTTCTTGCCAGGCAGCTCGTAAAAGGCGAACATAGGCTTATCATCACTAACACCGTGACATCTGACTAGGTGGTAGAGTTTCGCAGCGACTCGCCCGGATTGGTACCACGGCCTAACCTGTTCCTGCCGCCATAACGTCATGACGTGTTCTGGTTCGGAGGGTTAGGTAGCCGGTAAACTTACTTTTGCTCGAGGCCTAACATCCTGCCTCAGGTTGGCAACGCACCATTACCATCTTTGGTGTCTCTAGGCGGCGTGAATTTCCTACCATCAGGATAATCCGTCTGCTTGTTTGGC
The DNA here is from genome assembly GCA_002245505.1 of Calephelis nemesis. Taxonomy (NCBI): domain Eukaryota; kingdom Metazoa; phylum Arthropoda; class Insecta; order Lepidoptera; family Riodinidae; genus Calephelis; species Calephelis nemesis. The sequence continues at coordinate 19,904 of NJDD01000471.1, forward strand.
TTCCTATAACATAAAAAAAAGAGAACAGAAAACATGGCATTTGTTCATTTTCGTAATATTAGAGACGAACTGCAGGAAAGCCGCCTGAAATGTCCTTACTGAACCTGTTCTGTGAAAACCGCTATCAAGCTGCTAGCAGCAGTTAAAACGGTCGACCCAAGAAACGTTGTCTTGATGTCTTCAAAAAAGAATTTGACTCGCCGTCAGAGACGCCATCATCGTGCAAAGAGTAGAAGAAAGAGTAGCAAAGCAGAATGTATTCGCTGATTGCAAAAGTCAGATTTGTCATTTTTAATCAATATAACAAATATCAATTAAGTTTGTCCACAAAATTTTAGTCCAGAAAAACGGCAAAAATTGGGATTTCACTGGGATGTCTTTATTAAAACCAGACTTGATGGGAATTGAATCACCTCGGAAATGCGCTTTTTTAAGCAAAATAAGTGTTTTTCATATTAGTTGAGATATCACAAAGAAATCGATTAAAATACATAAAAAATATAGTTGAATATTAATGACAAAATCGGTTAAAAATATGGATCAGTAGGAAATCAACTAGCAACATAAACAAGAATTGAGATGGATATAAGATTAACAATGCGGAAAATATGAAAAGAAAATCAAAAAGCAAGAAAATAAAAACGTTATTAGGTAATGTGAATTGTGCAAACAAAGACAATATTATTTATTTATTAATCTCTAATATACCTACAGGAATAAAAGCTAATATATACAAAAGTGTTTGGTATTTTCAACTAATTACATCCTAAGTGCGAAGGTCTTGCCCGAAGGCGATAAACAATAATCGATGACTTAGATGATGATGACGAAAAATATTCAGGATAAAATTTATGTGTGTCCACTGCGGGGGAAAAAATTGTGTGTGTACTTATGTACACGCGTTAGAAGTTATACTTCTTCGGCGTAATAAGATATAAATCTTTTTAAAAATTTTATCTTTTGCCTTATTTTACATTTGTAGACAAAATGACACTAACTATTTTTACAAAAAGTATTTAATACATTGAAAGTTTTATTATAATTAATTATTTAGTTAAATAAAGTTTATTTAATATTTAATAAAAACTAAAATGTTATCTATAGCTAACTTCATCATGTCGGTTTTTCGTGACGGTGTGCGAGCGCATCGTAAAAATTTACAATCATAATTTTTGCCTAACGCGTCAAAAGAAGTATAACTTCAAAAACTTACTTAATTTCATAACACTGCAATTATCATTTCAAAACTGTTGATTAAGTTGCAATTAAGTTTTAACATCGTATTGGGGGTAGTATGATTTAAAAAGTTTACATTGTGGCACAAGTAAAAACTAATAAGTAATTGTAGATTTAATGATATTAGAAAGTCAAATAAGCTGATTGATTTCCGGACGGTAATAAACGATTTCTGACTATCAAGGAGATCAAATTTAAGCGCCTTTCGGGAGTATTTACCTCCTACATTATCCTAAAATTCCCAACATGATACATTTTTTATCATAATTCTTAGGGTTTGTGTTTTATTGGACTTAATACTATAGCATTACTTTCAGCCAGTTGCGTAACTAATGAAGTAACTTGTGACACGGGTCGGGCCCTGGGATCGACGTAATCAAATTAATGAGAAAACTTCACTTCAATTTTAGGTTTCTGCCTCAATCTCTAGCTTACCCGTCGGCCCAGTGACTGAATCGTCGTTCTAATTGTGTAGTAAGCTTGAATGGAACTAGCTATTTCTGACCAATTAGGTGACTAATTAAACTGAGCTTTATTAAATGAATTAGTGTAATGAAACGGACTGTACTAAATTCACCTAACTTAAAATAAGTACTTGGATAAAATATGTGAGAATCAAATCGAGAAGTGGTGGTGTTGAAATCCTACATGGATAAATAATATATGTGAACATTGTAAATATTAACTCACACTTCACTAATAAAACTTACACGCCCGTTGATCAGATGTGTAACTTCATTTTTTCTTAGCAAAAGTGAAGTTACACATCAGATCAACGGGCGTGTAAGTTTTATTAACAAGGGGGCAAGGTTTTAAAATGAGTCTAGAAGCTTATGTTTCGGCTTTAACAGTTTATATCATCTGTTAACGCGAACAGTAAAATTAGAAAAAAAAGACATTCCTAACAAAATATGCGCACATCAGTTTTGTGTCTTAAAAAATCAAACTAAAGTTTTCATAGAAACGCAAAATTATTATTTATCTCTTAACAATCAAGAGTAAAGACAATAACATTTAATAAAGTTGAAATAGAGCAGACAGGTAAAATATATCTACAATTTTTTGTGGATCTAATTTTAGTGAGTCGTGTCTTACAGGACGTAATTCCGTAGGATTACTTTCAGCGAGTTGCGTAACTAATGAAGTAACTTGTGACACGGGTCGGGCCCTGGGATCGACGTAATCAAATTAATGAGAAAACTTCACTTCAATTTAAGGTTTCCTGCCTCAATCTCTAGCTTATCCACCGGCCCAGTGACTGAATCGTCGCATCGCCTAATTGTAATTTAAGACGGTCAGTCCGAGTGTACTGAGGTACGCATGACCAATTAGGTGACTGAATTAACTAAGCTCACTTCTATATTTTAGGTATATATCCTCATTAGGCAACTATTTGGAAAGAATTCTAAGGAGACATATCTCGAAATTTCTTATGGCACGTATACACAACTTAGATTTTATTACAGTCAAGAGTTTTTTCTATAACACTGTTAATTTGCGGTGTTTTTTAGAAATTTTAGATACCTAAATGGGGCACACTAAATTTAATAGATATTTTTAAAATATATCCATAAATATCGACAAAAAAAATAATTTCGATACCCGAAAATAAATATCGAAAGTTTTTGCATTCCACGTGCTATAAGTCCTTTTAAGTAGGTTTCATTATATCATTGATAAGTTTAGTAAAAAAAATACCAGATGTAGATGACACATTCAAAGTATAACAATATGTTACTAGTTCTTTGCCTGAAAGTAAAATAATCAAAACGTAACGTAACAGTGGCTCAGATATGAACATAGAGAATATTTTGTTGTCTCTATACTGTACTTTTTACTGATAGTCTTGAACAAACTGATGACAAAAAAAAACGACGGATTGCACTCCGGGAGTGCCGGCAGAAGTGAAAACTTTAATATTAACGTGCATTTTTAAAATTTTTGGAATGGTTAGGGAATATTTATTCACGAATTGCTTTAATTATCAGTATAAAAGTACCGTCATTTATGTGGTAGAATACAATATTAATTTATTGCGCTATCGTACACAAACATGACAACACGAAAATTCGCGCAAGCACCCTGCGCCGGCTTAACAAAACGGCAGGCACCGGCACACAAAGAGAGGGGAATACTTCCTCTCTTTTTACGGTTGGAAATCCGTCTTACGAAGTTTCGATCAGGTCACGTGTCCTGACGCGAGTTTAGAAGTTTTTACACAATCAAAAAAAAGTGCGCAACGCCGCTAAAGAAGTTTTTGCTTTAAAAAACATTTGGCGCGTAAATAAGACGTAATAATGTGATTAGTGAGAGGCTGTCAAATCAAATTAAGGCATCCTGTTTTAAAAATACTTAGCCGAAATGCTAACAAATTGGTATTCATATTTTATACCAAACCAAGAGTGCTAATTTTCATTTGTGAGACTAATTATGCTAGAGCATGCTAATACTGATTAGCCCGTAATTGAATGAGTTAAATAATTGCTATCGCTGGGTTTAACGGTCTCTACCGCACGTAGTGACGTGAAATGTTGGGTTGTTAATTCATTTAACCGATAGTTGGTAATTCATATATTTCTCATTATAAAATATACGATTCGTTTTTACGTCGAAGAATCCGTTTTTCTTCCGTGTTGGTCCGGGCTCCTTTGCAGAATAGACCATCTGCCTTTCTTTAGATAGCTCGTAAAAGGCAAGCATAGGCTTACCGTTAGTAACACCGTGACATCCTACTAGGTACCTATTCCTGCCACCATAACGTCCAATGCTTGCCGTTGACGTGTTCCGGTTCGGAGGGTAAGGTAGCCGGTGAACTTACTTTTGCTCGAGGTCTAACATTCCGGCTTCAGGTTGGCAACGCACTATTACCACCTTTGGTGTCTCTAGGTGGCGTAAATGTTTATTAAATTTATTTTGGTATCTATTTGAGTATTTCTATGTATTAATCGTTGACTAACACCGATAACACTAGCTATATAATTTGATTGCTTTGGGGTTAGATTCAATTTGTGTAACTTGAAAAAAAAAATCTCTTCCCGGGATCGTCCGTATGTCTCTCTGCCTGACAACTCGTAAAAAATGAGTCTTGCTTCAATCCCGGTTCCTAGTTTAGTTTCCTAAATCTAACAACGCTCTTTCGTTATCGACTGTTAACTCGAAACATTTTGTGTAGCTATGGGCAACGCTTCGTCAATTTTTGGCAAACTACTAATGGTTATACTAACGGATTATGGTTCGTTGATTATAGAAACCAAGCTTCAATTAGTTAATATCAACATGACCTATACCTTCCTGCCAACATAGTGGTACTGTTATATTCAGGGTTTAAGGGTAGAGTAGCCATTAGGCCACAGCACAGCAATGCATTTATAGCACCTATAGTGAGTATAGACCATATTGTCTATTACTTATGCCCGGTTCCTATAATCACCGAATCGTAATCCGTCAGCTAAACCATTCGTAGTTTGTTCAAAAGTAACGGAGCGTTACCAATATTTTCGAAAAATGTTTAGAATCAATAGTCGGAAACGAGCAACTGTTGTTAGTAATCTTACTAAGCGTACAAAATACTACCATCCGTAATCAAAACGACTCGTTTTTTGAATATAGGAACCGGGCATTAGAGTTAAAAAAATGCTGAACATAATGTTCTTTAAATTTACGTATTGAAGAAAAATATCTTCAAGCCCATATCCGCGAAGAGGTCGGCAGAGGCACAACCAAGGCACCCACGACTAGCCGAAGACACTAAGTACCGCAATGTGATAGGAGGCAAGCCCATCGCCAACCGGGTACATATCTAATTCCGAACAACTTTTTTTTAAATTAGAAAATTGGAAAACCCAAATTTTCTTTTTGTTGCCCGACCCAGGATTCAAACCCAGGACCTCATGCAGTCAAGTCCAACACCTGAACCGCTAGACCACAGAAGCGAATTACGTCATGTATGTAATAACTTCAAATATGACTCAAGAACTACTTATCAGAATTAAATATTACTTTATGGTTCATCGTTTGAATCATGTGCGGTTCCATCCACGAACCATCAAAACCCCTTTTTTTATTTTTATGACATTGGAAGGCAAACAAGCAGACGGATTTCCTGATTGTAAGAAATTCCCGCCGCCTAGAGACACCAAAGGTGGTAATGGTGCGTTGCCAATCAGATACCGGGATGTTAGGCCTCGAGCAAAAGTAAGTTAACCGGCTACCTTACCCTCCGAACCGAAACACGTCATGACGTTATGGCGACAGGAGTAGGTAAGGCGGTGGTACCAATCCGGGCGAGTCACTGCGAAACTCTACCACCTAGTAAATATTGGTCGAATAATCATTTAACAAATATTCAGGCGAATTCATAATCTCCTTTTAATGGTCGCTAAAATATTACACTGTTAGCAACCTATTCTGAAACCGCCTTCGTAAGGTTTTGTTTTTTATCATATACCCTTAGCTTGTAAAAGTGACGTTAACAAATTTAATCAGTTAAAGAAAAAACACTGAATAAACAGAGGGAAAGTAATTGAATAACTGCCTTGAAGCGATAAACTAATTGGACTGAATTCTAAATACACGTTATGTTATATAATATATTAACTTGCCAAAGGGTATTTATTTTTAACCTACTTCAAAATGTAGGAGTTCTTTTTTTTGAAAGATGATTGAAATGAAGAAGTTATCCAATATGATTCGATCAAGCTTCGAGTGGCTTATGAGTTGTATTAAGTAATTCATATTTGTTTTGTCTAACTAGATGACACGGTTAAAAATTGGAGTCGAAGAAATCGTTTTTTGCAGTTTTACTGCTTTTGATTATGTAAACTCATGTTTTATGTTTTGTCTAATATATATTTTTCTCTTTAGTTTTGTTACGTACATAGTGTGTGTGTTGCCTTTAACTTTATTTTGTAATTATTCGATTTCCAGTCTTTCCTGGTTGTCTGGTAGAGATTGCTTTGAGCGAACCGCCATTTGTACATTTTTTTGTAATATTTTTGTTCTGTATTTAATGTTTGTGTTTATATTATACAATAAAGAATAAATAAGTAAATAAATAAAACTGTCGCTTAATTCGTTCCCACCAATCTGCTCGTAACTGGTGAGAAACAGTCTGCTTATCTCTTACACTGTGACTGGTTGATAGTTTTTTACACCAGCGGTTTTTGAGTAATACTAAATGACGGGTATTCTTGTTTACTTGTATATATCAGTAATAACCACTTATTTTGAATGAATTTTTAAGAATATCTTAGCAACAAAACTGAAATTGTTTTTTAAAGTGGCCTCTACCTGACATAATATTGTAATCGAAGTCGGTTTTTAAACGACTTCAAAAAAGACGAGGTTATAAAAACATCTGCATGTTTTATATGTTTTTTAAGGTTTCAAACCGAACCCGTAAGTATAGAATCAGATCATGTCTGTCGGTCTGACTGTCCGAATGACATAGTCCGTTTATTTTCAAACTGTAAGAACTATCTATAAAGTTGAAACTATGTAAATAGATGTATTCTGTAAAACACTTTAAGGCTTTTAAACAAGAAAAAAAAGGAACCGAAACTAGTTTTTTCTATCGATAGATAGGTCTTTCAAAATGACGTTGAGGTTTATTAAAGGTCCCATTTTTTCTCAAAGTCAAACGTATTAGACAGACAATTAGAAAGTGGTAAAATGGGCCTCCCCCATAACTTTCAAATCTTAACAAAAGGCTTAAGCCCAGTTCGATCCGTAACCCTTTAGTATACCCATTGGTAGTTTGCTTTAAACTGACGAAGCGTTGCTCATAGTTACACAAAACGTTTAGAGTTAAAAAGCAATAATATACAACCGTAGTTAAGTTTTTAACTATTCGTAAAAAACGCTATCTTTTGTTAGTAAAACGACTTGTTTCTTGAATAAAGGAACCGGCCATTAATAAAAACTAATAATCTATATTGGTATGAGCAAGATGCATTACCAATTAGCATGTGCTATATAGTTTCAAAAGCCGCAAATATAACATTATCGCATATAATACTTGCTGCTCTCTACATATATAGACGAATTTGTGTACTTATTTGCCAAAATAAACTGAACTAATGAACTAAATTAGTTTGTAAATGGTGAGGTTTAAAATCTAAAGTAGTTAAAGTTCAAAGCTACCCATCATCCCTTTAAACCATGTCAGTGCTACCAATTTTTTCTGGACCTTACCGTCCTTGGGTCTCTAGCGTCTACAATGGAGTGTTATCCGTTATGGTCCACTTTGTAAAATGATTAAGCGAAAGCTCTCCTCCTGTCGTCCAATCGTTACCTCCTTTAATTTTATAAACGTATAAAAATCTTATAAACCATTAATTTCAGTCATTTCAAAGACACTAAAGTGGCTTTCAAATACATTGCTTTTGTGATATGCAAACAAGATGAATCATAAAATTAGAATTTAAAATCAAAGCTCCGTTTCAGCGGTGTTTTTGTGTCGCCCGAGCTCCAGGCCATAGCGTGCATAACTTATGCCGAATATTTTATGCCAGGCGCCACAAGCAGGCACATCCGTATTTACCATCACGTCGTTTACTTAAATCTCTATTTGCATTTTACATGCCATATATTTGCGGGAAGTAAAAACTAATTGCACAGAATATTGAAGATGTGAATTTAGTTTCATGTTTTGTATTGAGCTGTGGTATCGAGGATGTCCGTTTGCAATGAGTTATTTTAACAAAAAGGTTTTATGAAATTACCAAGCTCAGAATTGAAAGTATTGGGTACCTACTACTGTTTTATCTTGAGGATTGTCTTTTAACCTTACCCTGTGCTTACCTTTAGTGACAAGAAAAACTTCTTATATAGACTTTAGTTTTTAATACATTGCTGGTAATTCTGCAGTTCACAAACTAAACTTATTTATATGCATGCTGTCTTTGTCATATGAAACAAAAACAAAAGAGACGGAATAGCTTAGACATGTCAGATTAGTCCGAACATTTTAAATTGTGATGTTTTAATTAACTTTTCCGCGTGATAGATTAAACGTCTGTAGAAATGACGTGTACAGTCTAATTTGACAGCACTAAAAGTGTTTTATCCTTTTTTGTTACTTTCGTTAAAAGAAGACAGCGATAACTTAAAATTAGTTTAGTGAGTGCGCAACAAAATTACCACCATTATTAAGGAACTGTCTGAAATGTCTACTCTTGCTTGACGTCGAAATTGTGATCTTCGTGTCCCTATCCTCGAATAAGGTGGCTGATGCATTGACGACTAGACGAAAAAACCTATTTCCACAATGCGATACAGGGTTGACTGACTAATTAAAAAATAACACATTGTCATCTATTTAAAAAAACACACATTAAGTTGCACAACCTAGGAGTCGAACTCGAAATCTCTTCAGCGCTAACAACGGACAAGTAGACCAAAGAGACTATCCTTAATTGTAGGCGTTATTTACAAAAACCAAAAGTAATTTGAGAGTCCTACTGGAGAGTGATTACCAACGTTGTTCCGTTAATGAATGTTGGCAGCATGATTGATAGTATTGTACTGAGACTGTGTACCGAGCCTCTCGGGATCGTTTGTGGCTCTACAGTCCACATCTCCCCTTTGTCGTAATGCCCCTTCCACTAGACAATACCCTGTAATCTACGAGTATAATCCCAGTAGTGGTATTATAATTAAGAATTATCTTTCAACTGCATTTGTGACATAATGGTTATATATAATTCGAGTATTATCCTATTGACCGTCTCGTTGGTCGAGTGGCTAGCGTATGTATACGCCTAACTACACCGATCAACCGCGAGGCTCGGGTTCGATTCCCGACGGGAGCAGGCATTTGTGTGATGAACATTTAAATGTCTGCATTTCTGGGTCTGAGTGTTTATTAAATTTATTCTGGTATCTATATAAGTATTTATATGTATTAGAATCGTTGACTAACACCCATAACACAAGCATAGAATTTGCTTCCTTTGGGGTTAGATTCAATTCGTGTAACTTGTCCTGGGATATTTATTTATTTATCATTTATTTGTTATCCCAGTAGTAGTATTATAATTAATAATTATCTTTCAACTGCATATGTGATAGACCTTATACCATAAATCACAAATCTTCACGCCCATGTCCCCGAAGAGGTAGGCAGAGGCACAACCAGGGCACCCACGACTAGTCGAAGACTCGTAAGTCCCACAATGTGATAGGTGACAAGCCTATCGCCAACCGGGCACATTTCAAATCCCGAGCAACGTTTTTTTTTATTAGAAAATTAGAAAAATCCAATTTTCTTTTTGTTGCCCGACCCGGGGTTCGAACCCGGGACCTCAAGCAGTCAAGTCCAACAACTGAACCGCTAGACCACAGAGGCGATTGTGATAATATATACATATAATACGAGTACAATCCTAGTGGTAGTACCTATTACAATGAATAATTTTCTTTCAACTGCATTTGTGACATAAGGGATAAACACAATGCAAGTGTAATCACAATACTAGGTGGTAGAATTTCGCAGCAACTCACCCGGATTGGTACCACCGCCTTACCTATTCCTGCCGCCACAACGTCATGACGTGTTCCGGTTCGGAGGGTAAGGTAGTCGGTAAGCTTACTTTTGCTCGAGACCTAACATCCCGACCTCAGGTTGGCCACGCACCATTACCACCTTTGGTGTCTCTAGGCGGCGTGAATTTCTTACCATCAGGAAATCCGTCTGCTTGTTTAGCTTCCTATAACAAAAAAAAGTGAACAAAAACATGGGATTTGTTTATTTTCGTAATATCACAGACGAACTGCAGGAAAGCCGCCTGAAATGTCCTTACTGAACCTGTTCTGTGAAAACCGCTATCAAGCTGCTAGCAGCAGTTAAAACGGTCGACCCAAGAAACGTTGTCTTGATGTCTTCAAAAAAGAATTTGACTCGCCGTCAGATACGCCATCATCGTGCAAAGAGTAGAAGAATCATAAAAAAAAAAAACATAAAGTATCATAAAAACAAGTATCATAATTAATAATTATTTTTCAACTGCATTTGGGATATAAGGGTTATAGATAATCCGAGTATAATATAAGCGTATTTGTAAGAAATAACGCATAATGCAAGGATAAAATGAGCAAGTGTTAAATTTCCTGCAGGATTTATTG
>NJDD01000472.1:10339-35265 GCA_002245505.1 Calephelis nemesis
GTACGTCTGTCTTCAAGAGTCATAAAATGGTAATGCTTACAGGATTCATCATAATTTGTAAAGGATTTATAGCTCCGAAAATTTAAACATTTTATAAACTTAGACTGTGTATGTTCTATTTTTTGTATGTATGTTATGTAATGAGGGTTCCAAATTCAACTACAGTAGTCAAGAATACTTCTTACGTATGCAAAATACAAAACCTTCAGACAGTTAACATCAGAAAATGCTTGACTGACCCTCAATATGAAGCCAAGGTTCTTAAAGGCTTTGTTGACAACCGCATCAATATGATCAGCAAATGTTAATTTGGCATTGATGATTATACCAAGATCTCTTACACTACTTGCTTTACTTATCTTGACATTATTTAGTGTGTAATCAAATGCTATTGGATGTTTTTTTCTAGTGATGTATTTCTGATAGTGATCTATTTTCTAGTGTAGTAGATGAATTATGGCTGAGCACTGCCATTTCCCCGAAAAAAAATATTTTTTAAAAATTGTTTTAAAAATATTAATAACTTTACCTCGCAGATAGACAAATTTGCACTATGTACTTCTACTTCATTTTTTCGTAACAAGTAAAGTATCCTCTGCGACCACAAGCCTTGTATAAATAGTCTGTCATTTTTTATTTCAGGTTCATAGACTGTTGTCTGTGCCCCTTCTGCAGGACTATCTAGCTGCAAACAATATATAGATGAACTTCATCGTATACCCAACAAGTTTGCACAACAAGTCAAAACGGATGACAATAACAAATTTAGTAAAATGATGGAACTTAATATATTTACTTACAATCACTGCTCCTTCATTTAACTCAAATGCAGTTAAACAATGTCTTCCATTTACATATTGTGCAGTTAGGGCCCAATTATTTGTACCTTTTCGGTGTTTTGGTAAATATTCTACTGGTTTAAGAGCATACTCGACAGTTTGTGATTTATTTTCATCTGGAATAAGCAGAAATTATATAATTACTAACAGCTATTAATTATTGCAATCGTTATGGAACAAGTGTAGTATTGTACTCACTGAAAGTGGTTTTGTGATGTTTCGGAAAAGAAGTGGAGTGAAAAGAAAGGTAATCCTCTGTGGTCTAGCGGTCCGGGTGTTGCACTTGACTGTATGAGGTCCCGGGTTCGAATCCCGGGTCGGCCAACAAAAAGAAAATTGGATTTTTTCAATAAAAAAATGTTGGTCGGGATTGGAAATGTGCCTGGTTGGCGATAGGCTTGCCACCTATCACATTGTGGGACTTAGTGTCTTTGGCTAGTCGTGGGTGCCTTGGTTGTACCTCTGCCTATCTCTTCGGGGATATGGGCGTGAAGATACTTTTTTATTTAAAAAAAGAGAAATAGTAGGTAGTCTTGTGAAAAAATAGCATATGAAAGATTGGACATTCCATGACCAATTCGCTCAGGTGTTATTTAAGGTTGCTATAGGTAGAGACTCAGAAATGGGGCTTTTGTATAACAAGAGACTTGTAATGTGGACGACATAAATACAATATTTATAATGGTATGAATATTTAAGAGACTGTTTTCTTCTCACGATTGACGAAAAACTGTAGCTGATGTATGTTATACTAAGTTTTTTTTATGCAAAATTTTATGCAAACAAACAAGGCAATTTATCCAGGCCACCAAAGATGTAAACGATACAATGGCAACCAGAGGCTAGGCTGTGAAGTCACCTGTGTAAATAAGTTTTTTCCTCATCTCATTCTTCATTTCGGAATACGACAGTGGTGAATACCGATTATATTGACAAGTCCTCACAAAACTCTACCACATAGTCTTGGTCAGTAAGAAACAAATCAAGCCTTTCTCCTACAAACAGTTTGGTAGGAAAGCAATTAGCCTATATTTTTCAAATTAAAACAAAAAGTATCTTCACGCCCATATCCCCGAAGAGGTAGGCAGAGGCACAACCAGGGCACCCACGACTAGCCGAAGACACTAAGTCCCACAATGTGATAGGTGGCAAGCCTATCGCCAACCGGGCACATATCCAATCCCAAGCAACATTTTTTTTTATTAGATAATTGGAAAATCCAGATTTTCTTATTGTTGCCCGACCCGGGATTCGAACCCAGGACCTCATGCAGTCTAGTCCAACACTTGAACCGCTAAACCACAGAGGCTACAAAAATTTATAAAATGTTTTTTTTTTTTCAAAAATGTAAGACTTGTCTGTTTTGCCAATTTTATAAAATCAATATTGAAACTTCCAAAGACCCTTTCCATCCTGTATTTATAATAAATCTTGAGGTAAAATTTTGGTTTTATACACTTCGAGGATCATTGTCACCTGAGTTTTCTTCTACCTTTATTTTGTGCTAACTACAAAATCATATGTGCTGGTACAGTAACCTTAGTTAACCCTTTCAGTACAATACAAACCTTTGGAACCTATTTGAGTAAAAAATGTTATTTTATCTTTGGATAACTGTTTTATATAGGAGATAAATCCATCCTTTTTCTCTTTGTCACTTTGTGCTCGCATTTGGTGAAGCCAGTTGTAACTAAAGGATCTATGTTCCAAAACTAGCTTCCACTGTTGAGTTGGGCCATTTGATATCTGAAATAGATTTAAGAATGGAAAGAAATATATACCTATAACTATAGTATATTACCATAATATTAGCATACATTTTTATATGTGAAACATTTGTATACGTGAAAAATTAATTTATTATTTTTCCTATTTTCACGCCAATTTTCTCGGTTTTTCTCTTAGTATGACCCTTCTCCTAACAATAACAAACACAACAAAAAAAAAACAAAATCATTTGTTCCATTTCAGGGGTGATGCGATGACCACACAAAATGGGGATTCTTTTATATATATACATACAAATTATACAGAGGTAAAGTTTCTAACTTTGCTTATTTGTAGTTAATGGGTAATCTCTGAAATTTTTTCACCAGAATGCTTCACTATTGGGAGGAAGTGACAGCACTCACTTCATTAAAGTATCATAATATAAATGACTATATCTGGACACATTACATAAATTAAAACTAACCCCAAAGTAAGCAAATTAAATGCTATTGTTAAAAGTGTGTTTGAATTGATACCAGAATCAATTTAATAAACACAGCCAGACCCAGAAATGCAGACATTTAGAGGTTCATCATACTAATTCCTACCCAGCCTCGGGAATCAAACCCGAACCTTATTAATTTATTTACTTCTTTATTGTACCCAAATTTTTGTGTGGACAGTATGCATATTTAGGAATTGAAACTGCCTAAAAAAGTAGATTCTGAGAATGAATCTCTCTTGGGTAAAATGTAGGAAACAGATTTCCATGTTCCATTATGACCGCCTCGTTGGTCAAGTGGCTAGCACACGCCTAACTACACCGACTAACCGCGAGGCTCGGGTTCGATTCCCGACGGGGGCAGGCATTTGTGTGATGAACATTTAGATGTCTGCATTTCCGGGTCTGGGTGTTTGTTAAATTTATTCTGGTATTTATTCAAGTATTTCTATGTATTGGTATTGTTGACTAACACCCATAACACAAGCATATAATTTGCTTACTTTGGGGTTAGATTCAATTTGTGTAACATGTACAGAGATATTTATTATTATTTTTTGTTCCATTTCATTAGTTGAAACTTTCCTCAGTATAATTTAATTGAAATTAATTAGATAAAAAGTAAATTGATGTAGTTCTGCGAAAATTAATTTAGCGACATACAAACTAATGCTTAATAATCTATATAAAAATGAATCCCCATTTCGCATGGTTAATGCATGAAACTTAAACGGATGTACCTAACAATAACAATTATTAATTATTTTTTATTGTTTTGGTCAGGAAAAGGATTATATTAAGAGAAAAAAAGGGACAATTGCAAGGAAAGTGGGAAAGATCACATGTCCAAACAAACTCTTAGTAGCTATTAACTTCAAGAGATACAAAGTTATCTGGACCAGCTAGTTATGTAATAATAAACACTTAAATTTCACACATGAATAAACTTGTATAATATAAGCTTTAAAAGATCGGTTTTCACCAAACATGTTTTCTTAATTTTCAACAAAAGATAGGTAGTTGTTATAGTTGTGTGTTTACAACAGTAATTAATATTTATAATATGGAAGTTACATTCTAGGATTTCTCCCCTTGAACTGGTTTTCAAAAATAGATTCTAATTACATTTATTATGTAAGAAACACAAAATTTATGATTTACAATTATTTCAACTTTTGCTGAAATGTAGATCCTAATTTGTCTTTACATAATAATAACTTTTTTATATTTATTTATAATTTTATAATGTTAATTACATAACAAAATTTTAATTATGTTAGACAATGTAGAGAGTAGCAACTAGTTTTTAGAATAATTAGAGCCATTAACACAATTTGTAATTATTTTTAAAAATGTTTCTTCTGTTACACATTTGATACAAATTTAGAAAAAAGCAAATAGGTATTATTACTATAAATGAAATATTTGACAGAGATTTACAGTAGGTAACATCTAAATTCAAATTGAAAATTTTTTGAAGAGTTAACTAAGTACCAGGTATTAGGCAACATTTGATACGAGTACAATGGACACTAAGGCTACTCTTGAAACTCGATTCATGCAATATTGGAAGTTGGAATTAAATATGCAATTAATAGGTCCTTTAAACACAGTACCAGCGAAAAATTGACATTTAGTTACTAATAAATAATAAATTATTTTATCGGATTTGTTGACGCCTTTTGGAACTAAATGTTAATAATCCCCTTGAACTTCGTTTCAAGAGTACCTAAAATGACATCTCCGAGTCCTATTTCCAATTTGCATGAAATTGAAATTCAAGAGTAACACTACAGGTCTAGAACTGTATATCTGTATATCCTTTTGTCATTTAAGCCAAGTTAAATATTGGCTATTAATTTAATAAAAATATATAGTATTATATTTTTAAATTATACATTATAATACAATATTAAATTAAAACTTACCAGTAATGCAAGTAGATCAAGAGAGTCATCAAAACAGATCTGCAAATCATTTATTTCCCCAGGCACTTTTGTCTCAGCAACAACACATTGCGACTCCAGGGAATAAAATGTAACAATACCTGACTACAAAATTGCTGTTATGAAATACCTTCCACATTTACTACATACATATAATACTACAACCTTCAATATAAAATTAAGTTCTGTCAACTTACCTGAGATCCCATTATGATTATATTTTCAGATTCTTTAGTCAACCACCAAACTACAGAGGTTGGTTGTGCACCTTCTAATAGAGGTAACACAGTTACACTAGATAAAGACCATTTGCAGTCGAATACATTTTGAGGTGAGAATAAGGGCAGAAATGGCACCAATAAAATCTTTTGATCACTTACTATCAATACCCAGGTCCCACTTGGTTCAAAACACATACAGTGCACAGGGTTATCTAAGAAATCCCAGTCGTAAACCTTGTCATTTCTTTCAGATAGTGAATTAATATACAAAAACACTAATTCTTTACCACTTGATAAAGCCAAAAACTTGTTAAGACCGATTTCATAAAAACTATGGGTTGAAATATCTAGATGTATCAGGACATCTAATTTGAATAAGCCCGAAAAGTCCAAATTATCTGCTAATTGGGTCATTTTCTCATGCATTCAAATAATTAACTTAACTTTTAGTTTATTCAGAGTAATTATTTCACTTATTATTTGTATGTCTGCTGAAATTTAAAATCGCAATTATTATTTTGATTATTATTTGTAATTTGCGACGTTCTCATTTTGTTTTGTTTTTTGACATTTTAATTTTCAATACAGAATAGTCAATAGTGAATACCATTGACCTCTAAGTATATGGACATGAAATACCTATGAAAAAAGCCTGCCGTTGACTACTAAATATGGCTGCCATTTTGACATTATAAGGCTGTCCAGAAAAAGTATAGTATCGATATCGATACATGATCTATTAGTGACGATTGATAGTTAAGTTTAGGGAAGTAGATAAGAATTACTATTTACCTACCGAAATAAATCGCAACTATCACCTTACTTACTTTGTGCTACTTGATTGGCTTATACCTAAACAGGGAAACGCAATTAAACGAAAGAAAGAATATGAGCTTACTTTTCGCGAGCACGTTTTTTTACATTGTGACGTGCAAATATGTTTATTCTTTATGTAGGTTAATTCTTTATATTTATTACAAGATTCATTATCATTACAAAACAAAATGTTGATCAGATTACATTCAATCCACTTTCTTTACTTTTAGTGAGCACTTGAAAGAATTCTTATTAAGCTAGACTGTGATTGATATTGTTAGTAGTAATGGTATACATTCTTATCTTGTACAAATATTCCTTTTTGGGAACGTACAATAAAATATCGACATTTGTAATAGTATATCACTATAAAAATTGAACACTAAATATGGATTCTTGGCAAACATGAAAACTGTCATGAAGTCACTTTAAATCGACGCCATAATGACCATAGACAAAAATGTCGTCATCTCTTTCGGCGGACATAATATCAACATTTGTTAAAAGAGACAAAGAGATGTTGTTGAGTTATATGTCGATTCCAAGGGTATTTATACAACTAAATTTGCTATAGAACATTGTTGCACTTCTTTATAATATATTCCTATTTCTATGGTGAATACCTACAGTGGTGATTGCGACTTGCTATTGCAATATGTGTAAACTGTAAATACCAGTTTGGCGCAACTGTCATATAAAAAAAAAAGAAAAAGTTTGCTATGTTTTTTATTCGCCCAAATCATATGACACTAGTTGCCTTTTAACTAAATGCCTTTAGACTTACTTTCAAATAACACGGTTTTTTTTTATGATGTGGCAACATCCATCTTTACTGTAAAAGACGATTCTGCCAGTAACAAGTATAATAATAAGTGCGCGGAGTTTTGGCGCCATCGTGAATGAAGATGGTCGTATTTTTTCATAAAGATTGAATTTCGTGTTCACATTGAATTAGTTAGTTTAGGTGGGAATTAGTATAGTTTTGTTCAGCGAACGTGCACAAGTGAAATCATCATAAAGAAATTAGTGTATCGCGAAATTCCTCGCTGCCGCCAAACCTCATAGACAAGCTTGTGTAAAGAAACCACCGCTTTACTCAAGAACTGAAACAATGAAATAATACGGAAGACGTGGTTGTATAGCCTGAAGGCTTTTACCTGCCCTACAAAGGGGCGAATTAAATAAATATAAATAAGTGCGCGTTTTCACCATGTTATTTAAAGTGACATGTGTCACTTTAAGTAAACTTCATACAAAATTCGGATTTGCTATGTATCTATGGAAGTCCAGCCTCTTATTACCTAGCATTTACATACTCTTTGGTAAATACCTACTAGCCTACACATCGATGTTTTACGACATCGAAGTATCGTTGACAAACATCGATGTTTTAACCTTGATGTTAAACAGCAAGAAAACATTGATACATCGTTCATTATCAACGATGTTTTATGAGCGATGTTCTATTGCAGTGCTATCTCCTTGTAAGATAATCTACATATTATTATAATCTGAGTCGCTCGCACGCCATTGTATTTTTGTCTTACGATTAAAGTGAGTAAGAGATCGAAATGAAATAGTCTTGAAAAAATCAGTGTACCGTGAATTTCCTCGCTGCCGCCAAATCTCATAGACGAGCTTGAGTAACAAAACCACCGCTTTACTCAAGACCCAGACATGATTTGTAAATATTGACTAATGACTGAAATAAAGAATGAATACGGAAGACATGAATTGAAAATATATAACAGGAAAAAGATTATTATACGGAAGACGTGGCTGTATGGACTCAGATTCTTTGCCTTTCCCCGACAGGATAAAATTAAAAAAAAACTTTGTGGTTCCGATTTGGTTTGGGCGCAACTTTTTAAATTCAACTTTACTTTTAAGTGCATTCACTTGATTTATTTTAAAATAAAAAAACATTCAAAGCAAAAGTTAAAAATAATAAATGAAGTGACTGGCAATGAGCAGGTTGAGCGTACATGTTTTTGCAAAGCAAAACAATACTTTTTTACGGTCTCTTCATTGTATAGAAGACTACGCATCAAGCTATCTATTGGTATCCTCTATCGAAAAACCTATTAGTTTAATTCTCTTTTATCGAGTTTAACTTGATGTAGATCGGTTGCTGTAGTTGATGTGTTTGACTTCCATTCCATTTAAATATCTGTGGTTTATGTGGCCTTCTGAGCTGTTCTGAGTTTTGTACAAGGTCACGTTTATTGAGATCAAAGACTACAATTGAGATAGAAAAATGCACGTTTTAAAATAATTACATAGGTGTACATCATAGGATTAGAAAAAGTGTTTTTTCGTGAAAATACGTAATTGGATGACATTCCCGATTTTAAAAGACCTTAAACAGACTTGAAATTAAATGCAAGCATAAATCATTAAAAAAATATTAGTCATAACCTTAAACATTGTTACGTTCTAAAAAATCTTTCATACTTACATTACCAATAATCAGAATTTATCTTTAGAAACTAAAATGGTTCTGTCACGATTTATGAAATTGAAATCATCGCATTTAAACGTTTTGGTCAAGAACCAGTCTAGATTAAAATCGACGTACAGTCGTGGAGTAGATTTTTTGTTTAAAAAGAATCTGTTGTTAACAAACAGTATTACATCAGGATTATTTATGGGTATGGGAGACTTGATACAACAAGAAATTGAAATAAATTCTAATGAACTTCAGCAAAGATATGACTGGCTAAGAACAGGTAAGTTGTGCCTTCTGTAAAAATAAGTCTTATTAAAATATTATGTAAATAGAGTTTTAAGAATATATTGTATGTTTTTAATTAGGTAAGTACTAACATATTACATATAGGTATTAATAAACCTCAAGTTTTTATTTCTTATTCATTCTTTCTGAAACCATGAGATTTGATAACCTAGCACCTATTGCATAATATGAGCAAGCATAGTAAAACACAATGGTGCTACCTATTTGTTTCTCTAAAGAAATCTGAAAGCAGTATTACCTGAACAATAATATCATACTAATTTTTCTAATTTTAGGAAGGATGTTTCTTGTTGGTACAATAATGGGTCCCCTCCACCATTATTATTATATTTATTTAGACAAAATATTACCTAAGGTTGACTTAAAAACTGTATCACAGAAGGTTCTAAGTGATCAGTTGATTGCATCTCCTGCAATGCTTTTAGGTTTCTTTTATGGTATGGGTTTATTAGAAAAGAAATCTTTGAGTGAATGTACAGTGGAAGTAAAAGAAAAGTTTAAATATGCCTACATGGTAAGCAGTGTTGAAATTTTATTAGTTTGATAATGCAGTTGTGCTAATAAATTAGCGGAGATGAAAAAAGATGTGGGATCAAAAATATATTTTTATATCTATTCTAAATTTACCCAATAACCCATCTGATGGTAAGCAAGTACCATTTTCTATGTACACTTGCCTTGGCTCTCTTGATGGTAAAAGGACCATAGCTCATAGACAAGGTGTAAGGCATATTGGACAAGTCTACCAGCTACTTTACTATCTAAACCATGACATTACATTTATTGTAGCGGCAGGAACAAGTAAGACAGTGGATTTCTACTCACACAAGTTGCACTATGATACTCTACCATCTGGTGTTGTTGATGATGTTCAAGTTAACTTTTACAAGCTGCTAGGCAGGGAGGAAGACGTATAGGGAATAGTCCCCAACAGGAATATTATCCTTGATAAAAATTTAAACCTTTGCTTATGTTTCAGGGTGATTGGCTGTTCTGGCCTCCGGTGCAGTTTGTTAATTTTTATTATCTACCTACACATTACAGAGTATTTTATATAAATATTGCTACAATGATTTTTGATGTGTTCCTATCATTTATGAAACATTATGATAAAAAGTGATACTAGATTATAGACTTAATAAGATTTATTTA
Source organism: Calephelis nemesis (assembly GCA_002245505.1). NCBI lineage: Eukaryota > Metazoa > Arthropoda > Insecta > Lepidoptera > Riodinidae > Calephelis > Calephelis nemesis. The sequence continues at coordinate 20,281 of NJDD01000472.1, forward strand.
GCCTAATAGTACTTAATTATTATGTAATTATATTTATTGTTTATGACAGCCAGCACATTGTATAAAAGTACAAAAGTTACCTTGTTTGTGTAATTGTTATTAGATTAACAAGGTTGTTTATTTTTTGGGTAACAATTTATTAACTTCTATTAGTTCCTTAAGACATACAAGATACAGGTTGTTGTAAAATTATGTTTGTTGTAAATTAAATATTGATTTAATAATAAATGATATTTATTTTTGATAGATATAATCTATCAATGTAAGTAGAGAAAAATATACACTAAAAAACATTTATTTTAAAACGATTTTCAAATATATGATACATTTGATTTCTGTAGAATGTTATTGTTTGCTTATCCCCAACACATAGTCCAATCATCTTTTCTTGTTTGCAATTTAACCACGATTCTGTAAAGATTAAGTGCTGGTCCAAGTGGTAGACCCAATCCTTGTACAATATCTGCCCTTCTAGCCATACTAATAGCTTGACCATCAAACTCCTGAAAATATAGTTTCAGCAATAGTTACATATTAGATATAATATGCATTCATATCTTCACGCCAAGACCCTTACGGGGTAGGCAGAGAGTATCGAGTGCCAGAGCTAATTACTAATTATTCACTTTTCATACTTTTTGTTCAATAATTAAATTAAAGAAGGTATGAATAAGTGTTTTGATAATATGTAAGTTAAAGTTAAAAGTTAAAAAGTTGTTTATTTCTTTTAAAATAGTTACATTATTTAGATCATTTGTTGAGATCAACCTACTAAGTATTTAATAAATACTTGTGTCAGGTGGTCTCGCTCTTCCTTACCAAAATTTCTCATACAGTTTTTTGTTACATTATCCAATGAAATAATTTAATATAATAATAATAATAAATTTACATTAATTTTATATGAGAGAAAACAAATAAAATCAAAATCAGTTAATACAATTACAAATAACAATGAAATAAACTTTTAAGATTAGGTTATGAATATCATGCATTTTGTGTGTGTGTGAGTGAGTGTGTGTGTGTGAGTGTTTGAGTGAGTGTGTGAGTGTGTGTGAGTGTGTGTGTATATGTAAGACATACATTTTTTAAAATATTGACTACTTATTGTGTAAACAGGCAATCTTGTAATTAAAATTTGAATAATGAACCTCTTGCATTTAAATATAAAATAAATTAACTTATATTACTTGTTCTTTCAAGAGTGGAGCAGCTTCCGGATGGTATTCCATAAAATATTCATAAACATCATCTACCGTCCAATTTGATATATCAGGTATACTGAGATCTATAGGTGGCTCCTCCGATAATTTTGTTGGTGCTCTATCTAATTCATGCGGCTTAAGAAATGGATCTATAGTTGATTTTTTTTCAGTATAATCATTATTTTTCAATATAATGCCAGGAGATTCTCCAAATCTTGGCCGAGATTCTAAACAGTTGTTACATTCCCATTGATTCCATGATTCTAGTTTTTCAGGTATTCGAGGTGAATGACATAAACTATGATAAGCATCAGAACATACACTACAAACTGTCAAAACTCCCTGCAAAAAAATTAAAAGGTTTTCAAAAAAAAGAAAAGTGTAAATATGATTTAGGACAGGACACATTACAGCTAATGACCTTTTAGATATATGTTACATAAACACATATCTTCAAGTCAAGTCCCTTACGGGGTAGGCAGGGAGTATTGAGTGCCAGACCTAACAATAAATGTTTTGAAGGCATAATGCTTCACCATATTACACAATAGACATGATATAAAAATGTTATACATGTAATAAATAAACAATTTCGTTTACTTGGTACAATGTAACAAACTGTGACTATGTATGATATTATTGACATCCAGATAAAGTCTCTAATTACTGAATCAATTTTGTAACTAACTGTAATTTATGATAGTTTTCAAGAGCTTCCTACACACACTAAAGATATTTAAAATAAGGACAACAGTTAGTAATACACAAAATAAGTATAATTATTAATTTCCATAGCTTGGACTTGAAGATTATTTCAAAAATTACTCATGCATAACATAAAATATTGTTCAATATAATACTAATACTCAACAATTAATAAGTAATCATTGCCTCTGTGGTCTAGTGGTCCAGGTGTTGGACTTAACTTCATGATTTCCGGCTCGGGCAAAAACAAAAAAAATGTGGTTTTTCCAATTTCAGAAAAAAAATGTTGCTCGAAATTGGATATGTATCCTGCTGGCGATAGGCTTGCCACTTATCACTTTGTGGGACTTAGTGTCTTCCGCTAATTGTGGATGGGTGTGAAGGTACTTAATCAGTAAATATCTACTGTTAATAGTTCAAAATAATATAATGACACAAATTATTTGAGTACAGTAATATTATAGAAGGTGCACTTTAATATACAGGGTTGCATTTAAAGGACCAGCCAAATTTTGAGAAACAGTTTGGAGTCAATAATACTTTGGATCTATTTTGTACATAAATTGAAAAAAAATAATATGGGTTGCACTGCGGGAGTGCCGGCAGTTCACGAGTCGTTTGTGAATCGTATAAATTTGCTAGCCATGATTTCAACCGGACGGCTATGTGACCGCACAAATTATCGGTTTTAAAAAAGTGTGCAATGCCGCTAAAGAAGTTTTCACTTCAAAAATTGTAAAATTTCGTTTATAATAACGTAAACAAAGCATTCAACCGTTTTGCTTATAAGAATAAGAGATAAGATTCGAAAAGGAAAGAATTCAGATGAATGTTACGAAATTATTATTAGCATTCATCTGAAGTGTTTCCATGATACTACTATTAACAGTTTAAAAGGAAATTTGACATGATCATGTTACTTACTGCATCATTTGTTTCACAACATATGACACATGTTTTACAGTGTGGACACTGCCATGTATTATCAGGACGAGGTTTTAAAATTCCAGCTCCAGACTGAAGGCAGCTTAAGTGAGCTTTGTTATTGCAGTCACGACATTCTACTAATCTGTCATTAGAACCTCTTGGTTTTTGTACCAAACAGACTGAACATACTCCTCCAGGGGGTTCATCAGGAATTAATTCTTCATCTAAATCATCTGCACTTCCATCCAGTGAATGTTGACTTTCAGACAGTGGTGTGCTCTCTTTTACTTTACTGGCTGTTATCATTTTTTTTCTTATTGTACTTTTATTCAAAGATCCGACAGGACGACCTCTTTTACGTTTGCTAGGTACATTATTGTCAGAAGGGTCAAATACTTTTTTAGCCATTTTACGTCTCTCCCCAACTCTCACACCAGCATTTTTACCACTATTACTATGTATATTAGATGAAGTACTGGAATGTTTTTTTGGTCTTCCTCTCATTCTTTGTGGGGAAGACCTACATGAGGAATTGGCAGATGAAGTTAGCTAAAAAGTAAAACTTATCAAAAGTTGTATTAAGGTTATATTATAGACACTTTTTCATCTTGAAAACATAATGTAAAAGCTTGCTTGTAAAAAATGGCAACAAAATAAAATAATAAAATTCTGATACTATTCCGAAACCACAAATAAATTTCATGCTTATTATTAATACCTTTTTGTGTCTAACTGAAACTTAAACAAGTCTTTAAATGTTAACACAAAAAGTCAAAATGTGTATACCAAACCTTTGTATTTGAATCATTGTACTCAAACTTAAAGCTATCTGAGCTATCACCATCATGGTCGGCAGGTCCAAGAGCTAATGATCCATTATGAAGCTTTATCAAGCTACCTGATGATAGCTCTTTGTTAATTATAGTTTCCAACTGTTTTTTGGAATATTTAGGATCTTGAGAGGCAGCTACTTTAACAAGATCTTCAAATGCTATACCATTCTCTAAGTAACTTTGATCTTGGTAAATAAGTGTTGCTATGGCTGAGGTGATGATACGTCTTTCATTAGTAGCAACAGTAGAATTCATTTCTGAAATTAAGGGTAAACTTGAGGTATAGTTAATTTAATAATGTATGAGTCGTTAGGTAAGTATAAAACCTTACTAGTATTTTTCGACGACTTTTTTCTCCACTTAGCAGCGTTTCTATAGCTCACATTATCCTTATAATCTACTTTGTACACACATTTCTCTCGAAGACAACGTCTTAAGTCCGCTTTTGTATCTTTTGGTGAAACTTTATAACACTTTAACATAAACTTACAAATTCTGTTTATATCTGGACGAGATTTTCTGGAACGTAAGTGGTCTATTGCTGCTAAAATTTGATTTTTATACTTTATCTCTGACATTTCTGGAAAAAAATATTTATTCATAAAAACACTATAAATGATGAGTGCAGTGCTAGTCACTAATATTTCCTTAATACCTAAGTAAAATCATGCCGGATAATTTAATTAATCGTCCTCTAAAACTTCTTTTGCACTTTTATTATTTCGTTAGCTGAAAAAAGTTTATAAATTATTAAAAAATAAAAATCAGCTGCTCTCGCCCTCAACTAAAAATCTAAATACGGCAAGTGACAACTGGAAACTAGCAGTTTTTGGCATGGGCGTGAACATCTGCCATTTGTCATGTAATTTCTATGATGGGCCATCATAGTGGCCCACTACGCTGGGCCATTGCGTTGAGGGCATTTGGATGGCGAGCCGATCGATGGCTGCGGTGCCATGTAGGTATTTCGCCCACACGGCGCACATCAAAGGCAGGAAGCCAGCAATGGCGGTATTGGGGTTCAACCCCTCAACATGGGGTTCAACGAAAACGTAAATGCGATATGACAGCAAAGTTCAATATTTAGAATATTATGGCATCTTTGTATGTCCGTTTAAAGAATTAAGAATTTCGCGGGAGTCAACTTCCGAGTATAAAATCCTGATATGTTTATTACGTGAACATGGAATTTAAGATTAAAAAATATTTTAATTTTCTTGATTTTCTTGACCAAAAACCAACCTTGACGCTTTGTGTCAAACCAGACGCTACGCTTCGGCTTACAATGTGTGAGTGATGTAATATCTACTTGTATACTTTGTGCAGTTTCTTGGTCGGGTAAGCCAAGAACATGAGTATCAGAAAAAAATCTGAATTGCTAATATTTACATCTAGACACGCACGTTTTCTAGTAGGTTTTAAAATACGTTAACACATATTATATATTTTTTAAATACTTGTTAAATTTTTGTTATTAGTGGTAGATATCAAAATATCTGTATTGTTACCTATATCTGCATAAAACAATAGAAAAACGAATCAAAAATTTAAAGAATTTTTTTGAAAGATTGTCATATTTTGTTCTTATAATGATCACATGACTATCCTAATTTGTCAAGAAATATACTTACATTATTGAACTATGTGTGCGATATAATTTGCATAATACGATTAAATTGCAGTTTATTCTATCAACTGCACAGCATTCAAATAAAAATGGTACGTGTGGTCAAGAGGTTTTTCATGAAGATGCTCTCCAAGAGACCTCCTCGACGCTTGTTACTTAGTAACACATGACATCTATTTTACCTAGAGTCTCTGATTTCAGTAATACAAATACAAAAACAAAAATATTTATTTTCCCTCAAAAATACAAATAAGCAAAACAATGTTTTTCGTTACACTAACTTATTAACTAGGAACAACAAAATTTAAAAAAATATACGTATATATATTAAAAATATTTTCTAATTTACGCTTGAACTGACACATAAAATTTTATTTCGTCATTTTCACCCATTGACCTCTAAATATATCCTATTTCTATGTTTTCACCCGACCGCATCAATGTATGACGGTATTTGTAAAAATAAACAGTGCGTCGCGTTGGTCACCGATAACTCGATGCGAACAAGCAGAGCTAAAGCTTGGGCTACACAGGGTTATAATAAAAAGAAATGAAATCAGACAATTTTTATGTGAAATATTTTTGTTGATGTGAAAAATAATGTGAAAATATGTATTTCATGTACTTAATTGGTATTTGAGAGGGACTGGTGTCTGAACTAGGAGACTTGTATGACAGATGGTGATCTGTCATACAAGGCTGGTGAGCCTTCCCAATACTAAGCCGTGAGAAGTGAAAACTAGGTAACCTGCATTAAAATAACATTTAAATATATTTATGTTTAATATTATATACGTTTTATTGGTCAGATTAGATATTGTTTAATAAGCAATATGTAATAATAAGTAAATTTATATATAAATATGCAATAATAAATAAATAATAATAATGTAACTAATTACGCTTATGTACGTGCGAAAGTACTTATACATGTAAGTGTGTAAGTATGAGTATATGTGCGCAAGTGTGCATGTGTGTGTGTTTGCTAAGGGAGTGATATTGCGCAGATTTATGTATGAGAACGTGTCCACGTTTCTTCGTACGAACGTTTTTGTGTTACACATGTATTCATTATTTTATACATGCTTACTGTTTTATGACAGAACATTTATCAAATTTTCAGAGTCATCGTAGGGGAGATTCTTTAACCAACAAGTGACCGCTTTCTTGCATTTTACTCTCGTAAGTGGATAAATATTGATCTTCATATTTATTTTATTATAAAGGTACTTGCCGAGAAAACCGAAGAACTTTTTAGATGTGACTGAGTGCCATTTACTCGTATATCGACAAACTTTTAGTTTTAACCTTTTATTAAATTTAAATTCGGATAAATACTTATCAGCGAATGTTGTTTTAAGATTGTGTTTAGAATAAAAAGTTGCCTAACAGTGAGGACATCTGACAGAGTATAAAGATCTTTTGTAGGGAATCTAAAGGGTAAATGTAAGCTTACCTTAAGAGTTACTCGTTGAGCCCTTTCGAGTTTCAACATTCTTGTTTTAGGTGAGCCCCCCATATTGTAATATAGTAACTGATAATGGATTGACATAAGGCTAAATATACCATTTTAATGACTTCCAATACCAATCCGGGCGAGTCGCTGCTAAACTCTACCACCTAGTCAGAATTCACGGTGTTAGTGACGGTGAGCCTTTGCTCGCTTTTTACGAGCTGCCTAGCAAGGAAGGCAGATGGTCTATTCTACAAAGGAGCCCGGACCAACAGGGGGAAATTATATTGAGTGAAATTAGTTAATTAAGGTGGAAATTAGTTTAGTTTTGTTCTGTGAACGTGCACAAATGAAATAATCATGAAGAAATTAGTTTATCGTGAATTTCCTCACTACCACCAAATCTCCCAAAGTGAGCTTCTGTAAAGTGACCACCGCTGTACTAAAGAGCCTGACGTGACTGTGTAAATAGTGACTAATGACTGTATAAGAATAATTAATAAGGAAGACATGTGACTAATGATGAAATAATTAATACGGAAAACGTGGGAGCATGGCCTAAAGGTCTTAGCCGGCCCCAGAAAGGGGCAAATTAACTTAAAAAAACAGGAGTTTTGGCGCCATCATGAATGTAGATGGTCGTATTTTTTTATAATTATTGAATTTCGTGTTTATATTGAGTGAAAGTAGTTAATTTAGGTGGGAAATAATTTAGTTTTGTTCAGTGAAAATGCACAAATGAAATAATCATGAAGAAATTAGTGTAACGTGAATTTCCTCTCTGCCGCCACATCTCCCAAAGTGAGCTTATGTAAAGTTACCACCGCTTTACTCAAGAGCTAGGCTCGTGACTTTGTAAATAGTAACGAATGACTGTATCTTATACCTTTAAACGAGCAATTCTTGTATGTATATATATATATATATAATTGGAATCTCGGAATCGGCTTCAACGATTTTCATGAAATTTAGTATATAGGGGGTTTCGGGGGCGATAAATCGATCTAGCTAGGAATCATTTTTAGAAAATGTCATATTCGTGTTTTATTGTAACGAAGTCCGTTGTTAAGTAACGAAGTCAATGATTGTTTGCTTTGAGGTTAGACTTTTTAAATTTTCGTACTTAAATATAATTTCCAAAAAACACAATTTATAAAAAAACAAAAAAAAATACCGAGCAAAGCTCGGTCATCCAGGTACTAATAATAATTAATACGGAAGACATGACGTGACTAATGAAGAAATAATGCGGAAGACGTGGCAGCATGGTCCAAAGGTCTTAGCCGATCCCAGAAAGGGGCAAATTAACATAATAAAAAAATAAAATATAAAAAAAGCAAAAATTAAAAATACAAATTTTGTAAAGCATTTAAAGTTAAATAAGTTTATCTTTAATGCAATTGATACCTACTTGCCTACCTACTACCTATTTATTTCTTATTATCTTAAATTATTGTTTAATATAACTAATTATGTTTTCTCAAATAATTTGAAATTTGCTCTGTTTACTTATTACTGCAAGGTACCTACCGGGGAGAAAATGTTTTATTTTTCTCATATCCAGTGTCGAAGATGGCCCTCGCTGTTTATTCGTTTAACAAAATATTCAACACAGTTTAAAGAAGATCCAATAAAAAACATAGGCAAAGTTGTAAATGTCGCCATAATTGGAGCTCCTAATTCAGGAAAAAGTACTTTAATAAACAAGATAGCTTCCAGAAAGGTTAGTTTTGTACTCATATGCCGTATTCTCATTACTAAGTATTACATTATAATAATATATCACATCAAAAAATTGCCTTCTCTTAATATAAAATTGTATCCCAATTTTTTCGGTCATCGCATCACGCTTATATAGATGTACCAATTTTGCTAATTCTTTTATTCTTGATTTGATTATTGTCAGTAGAAGGTACTTCTTCTTTTTTTGTATATATGGCTTTCAATCGTTTTTCACGACTTATTTAGCCAATGTCAAGTATGGAAGAAGGTACTTAAGAAGAGAAAAACCTGGAGAATTGTAGATGAAATAGGTAATACAATACTTTGGTATTTTTCACAAACTGTCAGTAGCCGACAATGTCAAGTGATATGAAGTTGGTCGGGTTGGTTGGTCATATATAAAAATAAATGTTCCGCTACTTCTCTTGTCGAACAGAAAGTTAACAATTAGAAAGACTTTCTCATGTAGTCTACATGTTAGTGGTAAAAAAAGATATTAATGGTGAATTAAAAATGTGGTTTTGAATGTTAACATTAGCATGTCCCAAACTGTTTCCATAGGGTTTGAACATTTGATTTTAAATTGTGTTGGTTCAAGAAATAATAAGAACAGACTAGAATAGAATTTTTTTTTTTTCACATTACAAGAGTCTATATAATACTAAAAACTACCAAAATGGGGCTACACACTGAGAAGATAGGACAGGGAACTCAGCAGGCTTGTCTTTTTTTCCATATTGTATACAAATTATTACCATCACTCATTATTAACAAGAGATTGGTATGAAGAGCAATTAATCGCAAGCACTCTTCTATAATATAAAAATGAATTGCTAAATGTGTTGGTAAGCGGATAACATCCGAACGACTGAACCGATTTGGCTCATTATTTTTTTGTTATGTTAGTTATTGTCAGAAGAAGGTTCTCATGAAGAGAAAAACCTCTATAAATTCCAGGGAAAATGAGAAAACAATTCTTTATTTTTCCCATACAAACTGAACGGGTGGAACGAAGTTCACCGGGACAGCTAGTATCCTATAAATATTCAGCAATGGTTTTGTTACCTTTTTTATACAATTTCATTTAACACATTTTTTAAATTTATTAAGTGGCAGGTCTTCCTTATAATCAGGAAGTTTATTGTAAATGAACTTAGGCCCATGAAGAAATGGGTTGCTCTTTAGAGAAGAGATACATGCACAGCAACATTGATTTTATTCGTCGTGTTCACACAATGTATATCACAATTTCTCTTCAATAAACGTAAATTCTTCTGAACATATATTAAATTTTCAAACATGTATTGGGAAGCTAATATTACAATATTATTTTCTTGAATTTTTCTCTCAGGAAAACTCTTGGGCCAAAGTTAAAAATTGATTATATGGCTCTCTTTTGAAAAACAAGTATAGTTAGTATTTACATCGACAGAACTCCCCCAGAGAATCTTCTCTTCATGAAGAAGATTAAGTGTCTTGATTGCTGCTGTTAGGTATATAAAAACAATTATTTTAAAGCTAAAGAGACTAGCACCCTACATTCCTAGGCTAGATACTTATCAGGCATAACGTAAGGTGTACTACATACTTATAATGGTGGTATTCTATTTGTTGCCCGACCCGGGAATTGAACCCGGGACCTCAAGACATTAAGTCCGACGTCAGGCCACTAGACCACAGAGAGCGACAACAGTGTGTGTGAAATTACTTATTATTCCATTCCACATCTCTCAATACATAAACTAACTTTTAAGTTATTTTTCATATTTCAGATATGTGCAGCATCAAACAAAGTACACACAACAACAAAACTGGTCAGAGCAATTTGCTTTAACAATGATACCCAAATTGTGTTTTTAGACACACCAGGAATAGTAACAGAAAAAGAACAGAAAAAGTAAGTTACGAAAGTTACTATATTACAGTTAATATATATGTTCTTGCCCTATCCTGGGATGATACACTAGCTGTAGGTGCTAGGTTAGCCATGCATTTATGAGTTTTTAAACAATTAAATGTAGAAAATAATATGCACAATGGGTATAAAAGTAGATTACTATATGTTACGTGACAGAAAATTTCAGCTTTTCTATTATAAAAAAAAAAATATACTTGTTGTTATTTTATCTTTGTTTTCTGCTCAGAATGCTAGCCTTAAATTATTATTCTCCAGACTTAAACATGTCAATGTCAGACATCAATGTGGTGGTGGTAGAAATAGCTCTGTAGCAATAAGACCACATTTGTGTTCACACTTTTGTTAAGAATTGTATTCAAAATAAGTAAAAATATATTATTATATAAAAATAACTCCGACTTCAAAACTAAAAGTACAAAAATTTACCTTTTAGTAAATAACCTACCTAGTAAATAACCTTTTAATAAATTTTAGTAAAATTACTAATAGTAAATGCCACATGTAAATAATAGGTGGTATATAATTGATATTAAATCTTTATTATTTTTTACTTTTTAGTTTTAAAATCGGTTTTTATTAATATAGTTATTTTTATTTAATACTTTTTACTTGTTATTAATTTATTTTATTATTTATTATATTATTAAAAATAAACATCGGGATGGGTGAAAGTAGTTAAAAAATGCTTTTAAAATTAAAACTAATGGGCCTATCTGAATCAATTTTTTATGGGACCAATTGGAATTTATTCTCCTTTAAACAAAAAAAAATTACATAAATTGATTCAGAAACCTCGGAGAAATCGGTGTACAAACTTAAAAAAATCCAGTTAAAAAGTGCAACATTGTCTAATATTGTAATTTTTGGTCCACAGTAAACTTTATTTATACATTATTTATCATTACCAACTTTTGTGACACTGTAGGTACCAAGTCAGTATAGAATAAAAAAAATAGTGTTTGAAGGATTAATTAATGAAATTGAAATATGGTATCAATTTATTAATAATGTTCTGTATTTTTTTCAGGTACAAATTACCTCAATCAATGCTAGAAGCTTGTAGAAAGAGTTTAAGATGTGCTGACGTTGTTGGTGTTGTTCATGATGTTTCAAACAGATGGACTAAAGAAAGCTTGCACCGGCATGTAGTTAATATGTTAGAAATAGTAGAAAATATACCAAGTTTCTTAATCCTTAATAAGGTAACTATCATTATCATGAAAAGGAAGCTATAAAGTAGTCGGCAATTTCTCTATGAAGACTAGTTCCTAATTTTTTTGAGCTACAGCAGCACTTTATATTCATGGCAAAGGCCTTCAAACCAATTTAAGGATTTACCTATGAAAGAGTAACTGACAGGCTAACACTTAACAAAGTTTGAGTATATTGGTTTAGAAAATAATATGTATTTACGTATTATTTTTTTTGTTTTAAGTGTGCACCCATTTACTATTATACCATTCTGTTATGTTTCAAAAGTATAAAATTCAGTTAGGGACAAGAACACGTAACTTTTAACAGTGCAAGCAGTCAGCAAATTTTATGTTGTATAATGTATTCAAGCTATCTTAGATTATCAAAGTAAACTATAGTTATATCTCTTATCATTTTTGTTAGTCAGATTGTATGTAATAAATTTTTGATTTTTTTTTAAATGTGCCATGTGCTTGTGCTTTTATATAATCTTACAATTGATCAAAATGCCAAAAACCTGGACCTGAATATGAAGTAAAACAGAGAATGGTTCCACTTGATCTGAAAATGTGTTTTCCCCATTTCAAAGTTATGTAAATACAGTTCTGGAAAGTATTATTCTAGCAATAAAAATGTGTTTGTTTCAGATAGACTCTCTCAAATCAAAGAATCAATTGCTATCCATTATTAGAAATCTAACCAATGGGGTTATAGCTGGTAACCCAATACCCAATGCAAAAAATGATCAATCAAAAAGGATAGAAAGAGGTTACAGTAAATTTTCCGATGTATTTCTTGTATCTGCTCTTAATGGAGATGGTGTTGATGATGTTAAGGTAAAAAATTACTTTTTAAAAAGGCACATACTTACTCTTTTCGTTTCTGTCTTAAAAAACTAGTAAGCACACATGCCCATGACCCTTGGACAGTAGCTAGGTTTATTATTATTTTGTATGAAAACTACTAACTTCAAAAGGAGAGCCCTAGAGAGATGAACCTGATTAGGGCAATAAACCTGCTATAGAAAAAGCATAGGAAGCAGGTGGATCTCTTATGGTGTGTCACAATATATGTAATATATATGTAGTGCACTACCAACCTGAGATGTGTATGTTAAACCTCTTGCTGAAGTAAGTGGAGTGATTGCGCTGCTCTCTTAATTAAAACACAATAACATATTCAATCCCTGACGGCAGCGGCCTTTGGAAATGGGTAAAGCATTGGTATCAATCTGACAAGTCGTACCCACCTAGATTATCTATAATATTACTATTTAAATTATGCGCTTCTGCTATACTCGTCAAGCTTCGGAAATCCGAATGTATTTTAAAGATATCTATATAGAGTTGTTATTACATATAATTAATCATTTCACTTAATTTAGATTAGGTCAGCCAATTTAAAAATAAAAGGATAAAGAAAGAAAGAAAAGAAAATTATTAGCAACAGGTTATTTAAAGTGTAAAAAGTTATAAAAAGTTATATAAAGTGTAAAAAGTGTAAAGCCGAAGCTCATAATTTAAATAGTAGTACTATAAAATAGTAAATGATCAATCTACTACTTGATCTACTTATCTTACTAGTTGATTATTTAATAGAGGCTGATGTGGTTGTTACATCCTCACATCAAAAAATAATCAAGTCTTATTATATTTTTAACTGACTTGAAATAGGAGTAAATTAGTTACTATTTTTTATATTTCTTATGGGATTACTTGGCCAGTAGAAGATTTAATTTGATAGTTATGTTTTAGAAAAGTAGGTCATGTTTTCCTGGTAGTTCCATCAAGATCCGATTTACAGTTTATTGCAACGCTATTTTTTTGTGTACTAAAAAGTCGTAGTAAATAGGAGACGGGTTTTTGCACTGCGCTTATTTTTTTTTGTATTTACAGGATTATCTCCTCAATTTTTCCAAAATGGCACCTCTTCAATACTCTCAATCAGAATGGACAGACCAAACACCGGAAACGTTAATCGAAGAAGCTGTTAGAGCAAAGTTTCTAGATTTCTTAGCACAAGAAATTCCTTACCGGTTGAAGGTGCAGTTAGAATACTATGAAGAAGTGCCCGAAGACAATAAAATTATATGTTCAGTCGCAGTGGAGTGCCCCTCCGAGAGACTGCTGTTGTTAATAAGCGGAGCCGGGGGAGGCCGACTACAGCAAATCAAGACTCACGTCAAACACGATCTTATGGATTTGTTCCAAAAGTCTGTTGTCATTAATATAGTGTTGAAAGTTAAAAGCAATCCTGTTGTAGACGATCGAGTTGTATAGATAAAAATAAATGTATAGATTTTAAATAAATTATTTGATATATCTTGAGGTTTAATATACTTGTGAATGGAAACTACAATGAAATTGCGAAACTGGCGTGTTTGCATAAAAAATATTAATGTGCTGAAAGCTAAGCAGCGTCTGTAACTATCGTAACACTGGGCACTCGATACTATCTGCCTACGTTGCATAGGAGTTTTCCTTGGGATATTATGTGTGTGTGTATGTGTGTGTATGTATTAATGGAAAATTGTATGACGTCACTAGGGTTCTAGGGTTCAAATTGAACTATTGGACAAGTGTCATTGCAATCAACAAGTAAAATAGATAGGTTCTATCCTAACAAACCGTACAATATTTTCATGGCTTACAGATATTTTGTTATATATTTACATAGTATAAAACAAAGTCGCTTCCTCTGTCCCTATGTCCCTTTGTATGCTTAAATCTTTGAAACTACGCAACGGATTTTAATGTGTTTTTTTAATAGATAAAGTGATTGAATAGGAAGGTTTACATGTACCTATATTTCATTACCGTGCGAAGTCGAGACGGGCCGCTAGTTCTATTTAAATCTTAAAGAAAGAGCTAGTTTATTTTTAAAAGGACGGTTACGTTGATAATGCATCTGAGATTCTTGGTGTTACAGCAATTCTTCCTTCTGTCAGATAAATTGCTTGCTCGTTTGTCTCAGGAAAAATGTTAAAAAAAAATTATAATCACAAAATTCTACGCAAATAAATATATTTTTTTTCGAATTGGCTAATATGTTGCTAACCGCGAAGGTTTTTACAACTTCACCGGGCTAAGCTAAATAAATAAATAGTAAGTAATCGTTCTATAAGAATGTGGGCTTTATTATCGAGCTTCTATAAAAGTAGAAAATGTCGAATATAGTGACCGTTTGAATGTCCGCTGTGTATAACAGACGATCTGCCTTCCCGCCAGGTAGGTCATAAGAGATGAGCAAAGGTTGCATTGGTCATTACCAACCAGATCACTGGTCGTAGAGGTCGTGCCGAGATGCTACTTGTTCAGGAAGGGGTTCACTGTCCTACCTTCTGCCACCATGATTATTACAAAACTATGTTCCGATCAGGAATATTACACTATACCGCCGAC
>NJDD01000472.1:35725-54771 GCA_002245505.1 Calephelis nemesis
CGTCCTCCCACGCCAGGGGCTCCCCGCACGCTCTCGCCGACGATACCGCGAGGTATGTGTCGGCAAGAGCACGCGCTTGGAGCTCCCAGGGCGGGTCTCCCGCGAGGAGGCATGGCGCCGTCCAGGACACCGTCCGGTATCCGCGTATCGCCCTGGTCGCGATGACCCGCTGCGGACGTCGCAGCAGGGTCTTGTTGGCACGACCGAGGGCGTCCGCCCAGACAGGTGCCCCATACAGGGCCATACTCCGTACGACGCCGGAGTACAGCTGTCGGCAGATGGCGCTCGGGCCTCCCGCGTTGGGCAGCAGCCTCCCCAATGCAGCGGCGGCTCCCAGGACTCTCGGGGCGAGCCGGACAAAATGTGCCACGAAAGTCCACCTCCCGTCCAGGATGAGACCCAGGTACTTCATCTGGGTCCCAACCCGGACCCGGACCCTGTCCAGTAACAGTTATCTGACACCTACTATTAGGATAGCCGTGCTGCATTAACGTTCACATTAAACGTATAACTTTTTTCATTTTTGCCTTGACCTTTTTTGTTGTTTTTGGTTTGAGGGGACTTTGAAATTAGCGACGATAAAGACAAAATTAAAATGGGCACATAGGAGTACAAATCCTCAGAAGGTCTAGGGTCTCTAGGGTCTTGTAGAAAAGTTGGCGCGGGGGACAGAAGGGCCTTCGGTTCCACCTATAAGAGTGCGGGTTCCACTTTCGGGTTGGGTTGCGAGTTCATCTCCTTATACGACACGCCTGAGTGTACAGTTTATATTGACACCGGGATCACCCTCTTTCCCCTCGCGCCTATCTGTCGCTTCCAGTTTCACTGGAAGAAGGGGAACTGATACCAGCAAAGTTGACAGAACATACGTAAAGTGTTTGGCGACAGGATCTAGCCTGGCGGTGGTCACAGACCAGGCAAACCCCAAGAGTAGTTCTACTACCCTTTGACTTCAGTAACGTCTTAACACTACCCGAAGGCTATGGCAACTGGGTACAGGCAGCAATGACAGTTTTATCTACCTTCACGACCTTGCTATCCGCGTGTTGCACTGACCAATGATGTGTCCCGGTCTAGAGAGTAGGGTAGTCAGTAATACTTAGCAGATTTCCGCCACAATATACGCACTGTTATCATAAAGAGTAAGTAAGTAAGAATTCAATCTTTTAACATTATAAAATTTATGATAAAAGGTCAAATGATTTCATCAATTTTAATAACCGAGAAAATATCCATTTTTTATGATCTCAGAAAACAATTTGCCGCTCGATTAAATACTACTTTCATTATTGATATCCCTCGCTTCAATGGTTTATAGCATGATGTGGGGTAATGGTTATTTAATTCAAAGAATAGCAGGAACGAATACCTTTACTGCTAAAAATATATACCTAGGACTACGCACTAAGTGCTAAGTGTGATAGGCCTAATTAAATATGTATGTACCAACATTATCTTTTTTAGTCTAGCATTTCAAAGTTGGACTCATAAATTCACAAATCACTAAGTTGGTAGTACTTAGGTATATAGGTTGAATCATGTTTTTTGAGTCATTCATTTCTGAAAAAGAGATATCTTGCAACCGCACTCAGATACGTCAAGTAACATGTCATTATAATATCTTTATTTTTCCCGTGTTAGACCGGGCTCTTTTGGGGAATAGACCATCTGCCTTTCTGCCTGGCTGCTCGTAAAAGTCGAGCATAGGCGTACCGTCACTATCACCGTCACCTCTGACTAGTTGGTAGAGTTTTTATTGGAACCACTGCCTTATCTATTCCTGCCGCCATATCGTCAGAGTTGTTCCGGTTCGGAGGATATGGTAGCCGGTTATTATTACATAAAATGCTCAGATCAATAAAAAAGTAGTACCTACCTAGGTACCATAAGTAGGTACGTACGTTTTTAATATTGGTCTCAGATAAAATTTATCCATGTTTCTAACGGACACTTACTAAGTAATTGTAAATTATATTTTAAAATGTTAAAACGTCTACTAGGCTTAGGTATAGGTATGGCAAAATACAGATTTAAGTTATAAAAATTTAAAGGTGTCTGTCAAGTGATTTATAGGATGTTTGTCAGATAATTGACGACGAATAGACACTATTCTATTATATTATGTTCTATAATAATTTGACAATTGAAAGTAACGTTACTAATTGGTATAACGATATGTTCTTACCGGTAATTCTTAGTGAGTACCGGAACGTATTACTTTAGCGATACTAAATTGTAACGAAATCTGTAACAATATTTGAAGTAACGTTACGCTTCATGTTACCGCTACCTCAAGTGCGAGCAAGTAACGTTACAGAAAAATACCGATATTTCGATCCCTGCCTGTACGTGCTTCGCTACGTATAAACTGCTTAAATCGTAGAACCGCCAAAAAGAAATGACCGCATGAATGTCATAACACAACAAAACAAAAAACTAGAAAAAACAACTGAAAGAAGTTTCAATATAACAGCACAATCCCCATTTAGAAAAAGTTTCAATTTCACTGAAAAATACCCATTGACAAAATGATCCGAAATTTATCTAATTCATTTGTTACAAAATGTGATAAATAAAGAACCGCTTTGCCGATTTTATGCAAACTTTACATAAACCATCTCCTAAAATCTCCTAAATAGTCCGGATAAACCCAAAAATAATAAACATTTAGTTTGGATAGGTGAGCCCGTTCTTGAGTTATAAAATTACAACGAAAAGTGGCATTGATTTAGAAATATTATTTTATAAGTACAAATAAAAGTAAACTCATAAAATATCTTAACAAGCACCCCGCGCTTTTCACAAAATGTTTCATTCATCACCTTCTTTATTTGAACATAAAGAATTCGCTTCTGAAGTGTAGTGGTCCGGTGTTGGACTTGAGTTAAAAAAGTCCCAGGCTCAATTTCCGTGTCAGGCAACATAACAGGAAAACATGCTTTTCCAATTTCTTTTACAAAAAAAAAACGATTCAACAATACAATCCCGGGATTGTAAATGTGCCTGATTATGAATAGGCTTGCCATCTGTAAACACTGTGAGATTTTAGTGTCTTCGGCTAGTCGTGGGTGATCGGGTTGCACTACATCCCTTCTAAGGCCGTATCCCAGAAAGAGATAAGATTTAGAAAGTAAAGATACTTTTTATATTCTTTTAAGTTAGGCTACAAAACGGATTCTTTGTTTTTTTTAAGCTAATATTTATTAGTTTGACAATCCATGAGACCCTATACAATAAGGCGTGCCATGTGAACTTTATGTACCTATTATCCACGCTAACTAATTATCGACTCTGTGGTCTAGCGGTTCAGGTGATGGACTAGACTTAATGAGGTCCACTGCTTGAATCCCGAGTAGGGCAACAAAAAAGAAAAGTAGGTTTTTCCAATTTTCTTATAAAAAAAATGTTGCTCGGGATTAGATATGTGCCCGGTTGGCGATAGGCTTAACACCTATCACATTGAGGGACTTAGTGTCTTTGGCTAGTCGTGTGTGCCCTGGTTGTGACTCTGCCTACTTCTTCGGGGATATGGGCGTGAAGATATTTTTAATTAATTCTCTCTGAGATTCACAAAAAGGATAACGTCTCAGGTTATTATAAGAATAATTGCAACAATCCACAGGTGTACCAACGAGATTGAGGAAATAAAAAATGCAAAAGGTACATTGGCTTATAAATTATGCATTTATTTGTATTCAATTTTATGTTTTTATATTTATGATTTTTATATCTTATTCGAATCTTGAAAAATAACTAGCAAAAGAACTAGTTGTACCTACTTAAATAAATCATAAATAGATATGTTTTGCTGAAATTTATTATAACAAAATAATTATTACATGATTTATTTATATTTTTGTCTGTACTTCAGTTATTGTACATTTTTTGTACACGGAGTTGGTATCTTGAAAATGTTTTTTTATAAAAGATGATAAAAAATACTGAAATTAAAGCACTGTTTTTTGTCAGGTAGCAGTTTATATAGCTTGTTTTTTTCCTATATTGTTATATCGCCCGATAGCTTGAGGTAACCGACTAATGGTGTTATTTAGAAGTTTATGATATTTCTAGTTCAAATTTACTATAGGTCTATATATCTCGGTTATCTCTTACCAAGGCCATTACTTGTTTGATGTCTTATGAAATAAATAAAAACAAACAAAATATTGCAGAGCAAATAACGTCGATAGTCTGACGGTTAGCTTTTCGAATTGAAACTTTACCCCAAAAAATAGTTACATCGACTAATTACAAAGGAATAAACACAAAAAATACTAAATAAATAAATATCCCTCGAAAAGTAACACAAATTGAATCTAACCCCAAAGTAAGCGAATTATATGCTTGGGTTATGGGTGTTAGTGAATGATTCTAATACGCTTAAATATATACCAGAATAAATTTGATAAACACCCAGACCCAGAAGTGCAGACATCTAAATGATCATCACAAAAATGCCTGCCCCCGTCGGAAATCGAACCCGGGCCTCGCGGTTGATTGGTGTAGTTAGGCGTGTACGCTAGCCACTCAACCAACGAGGCAGTCAATGAAAGCAAGAGGAAAGATTAGATTGTTTGTTTGTATTGAGTAGTCGGAGCCTACTCAATACACATTGGTATTTTTTTTTAAATTTTTTAAATATTTTTTTTAAATTTTTAAAATACAATAAATAAAAAAATACCATCGGTTAAGAAAAGACGGAGGAATCGATTAATAAGCATAAACAATATTCGAGTCAAACCTATAACCTCCTTCTTTTTTAAAGTCGGTTAAAAACAAAACACGTGCTAATGATGCTCTTCGTATAATTAAGTATTATTTGTTTGTTATATTTTTGCTAGTCAATAGCTGTTTGAAAAATTATACTTTGAGATGGATTTAAATTCATAAATTTAAATCACATCATGCCTTACCCAAGGTATGTTTTGTTAAGGTCCTTAATTTACATTTCTTACGTTATTATTGGGCCAAACCGACCTCACTTAAGGTATGTTGTAGTATGTTCTTTAATTTATATTTGTTACGTTATTATTAGGCTAAACCGAACTCACCCAGGGTATGTTGTAGTGTGTTCTTTAATTTATATTTATTAGGCGATTATTAAGCCAAAAACACCATTTTTTTCTTGAAAATATAGGTCCTGAGTCCGAGGTTGGCCCATATTAGTTTTATCACAAACCGATCACAAGTTTTTGAATTATACTTAAAGATGAATCAAGTGTAGTTGGATTTAAACTGCTAATTAACTGTTGATGAAATTTTAACCACCATTAGCTATCTGTCAAAAAATAATTGTTAAATTGCGACAAGATAATACAATAATAAATATCCCTATACAAGTTACACAAATTTAATCTAAACTCAAAGTAAGCAAATTTTATGCTTGTGCTGTAGGTATTAGTTAACGATAGTAAAACATAAAATACTAAAATAAATTATACCAAATTTAATTTAATAAACACCACACAATGTAGACATTTAAATCACCACACACAAACGTCTGCCTTTGTCAGGAATCCCTCGTCGTAATTACGCGTTTACGCCAGCCAACCAAACTATGTATTAGAAAATTTACATACATAACAAACATTTTAGACAAAGAAAAGGCGCCTTATTAAGAACTACAAAATAAATAAAACAAAATGATTAACAACAATTTTCTGTATAACGTTTATTAAATAACAAATTTCTTTTTTTAGTACAAATCTTCACGCCAAATCCCTAAGAGAATAATCCCTATTGAGTGTCAAGTGTCTGGTAACAGTTCTGCAGACTTAACTAGCTTCGTCCGTAATTGTTACTCTTTTCACAAGAACACACAAGTTTAAGAAAATTGGATACCCATGGCGCTACAATAATACTACTAGAAATTACACTCCTAAAAAAGACCAGAACATAACCTTGGAAAATGATCCAAATATTGCTGACTCACTCTAATGTTCCTGTTAGCCTAATGTTCACATCTCTTCCGTTTTGGCTTTGTTAATTGACATCATAACACTCACAGAAAGAGAGGTCAGTGCGTTAGAATAAGTAAACAGTATTTAGAAAGGATATCAGAATTAGAAGTGTAACCTGTAGTCGTATTATAGCTTCATGTGGATGCCATACTTCTGTTTTTAAGTATTTTTTTTTAGTTTTTGTTGCATTGTTAGTTCAGAGAACTTTAATTACGAAGACGTATAAAACTACCACCGGATCGGAATCGCGGCCTCACACTGAGAAGATCCGGCGAAAGAAACTCACCGGGCTTGTCATTTATTAAATTAATGTAAGTAGTTATTGAGGTGCATGTGTACTAATCATAAATTTACAAAGTAACAAATTACAAAAGAAACTTAAATACATAGAAAACCGCAGTCATTCGGATTAAGAATTGATGTAATAAATGTTTTGTTCATATAAACATAATAAACATAAAAATTCAATTCAAATATTGTAAAGTTTAAGCTGCATCCAGGACAGCCATAAGTTTGTCCATATATATGCCCTCTGGGTCGTACTTCTTTACTACGGCAACATATTCGTCTGGGAAATTTTCTTTAAGAGTTACTAGACCAGCTTTGACAAATTTCTTTGCTTCTGGGGTGCAGCCCTCACATGCAGTTTTTATTGTCATTCCAAATTGTTCTGAAAGTTAAAAAAACTTTTTGAACATACTCGTAAAACGAATACTGTTAATATAAAAGGAGCAGCTTGCAAGAAATGCAAGGCAAAAAAATAATGAGTGCCAAGGATGCCTCGATGTGAAAAGATAAGGTCCAAGCCATAAACTTGAGATTTAGACAGGTAAAAAGATTTTTTCGTATATTAAAAGGCAAACAAGCAGAAGGATTTCCTAATGGCATTAAATTTCAGCCGTCTAGATACACCGAAAATGGTACGTTGCCAAGCTAAGGCCGGGATGTAAGGCCTCGAGCAGATGATAGTTTATCGGCTACCTTATTTAAACACAAATTTTCAACAACAATACACACTTTTTTTTGTAGTCCTCAACAAGTTAAGTTCTACACTGACTGTATACCTATATGTAAGTTTAAGACTTTCTTTAAAAATCATTATATTTTGCCCTATGAATAAAAGCTATAAGTTCACTTGATTACTCGATACTCTCTGCCTGTGTAGGGCGACTTGGCGTAAAGGTCTGATCTAAAGTAGTCTAGTCTAAAGGTAAAAATCTATTTTTATAAAGGGGTACGCCCTTTATAAAAATTTAACCTTATTTACGCGATAACAAGATTTGTCTCTCTTCACGAGATAAGCTCGCCTATTATAAAATAGCTACTCTGAAGAACTTCGTTCCACCCAGTCAGTATGTTTTTTTGTTTCCTCACAGTCAAACGGGATAAAACGTATCCT
Source organism: Calephelis nemesis (assembly GCA_002245505.1). Classification (NCBI taxonomy): domain Eukaryota; kingdom Metazoa; phylum Arthropoda; class Insecta; order Lepidoptera; family Riodinidae; genus Calephelis; species Calephelis nemesis. The sequence goes on from NJDD01000472.1 coordinate 43,085, forward strand.
ATGTCATTCTCCTGGTTATACGTTATCTCCCCATCCATTTTCAGCAAAACACATTCAGCCGTTTTTGAGTTAAAAATAGTGTACCTAACACGATAGACTATTCTTAAACTTTTTATTATTTCAGTAACTGACTCGCAAAAAAGACGAGATACTCAATTTGACTGTATGTACATGTACATATATATATATATATATTATTTGTGTGTTAGTTAAGCGATTACTGAGCGAATAATAAACTGACTTTGATGGTTATTTTCTGGAAAGATAAGCCATGATTTTAAAGTGGTCCCATTTTAATTTCACTACAATCCGTAGTGGTTTTCAAGTTATACTTAACATTGCAAAACTACCTAAGGAGTGTTGATAAAATTTTATGAGGAATCATTTTGGAATAATTTGCTATATTTAGGAAAAAGATTCACTTCGCAAGGTAGTTCCCAATAAAATAGTTGGAGTCGATTTTTACAGTTTCACTGGGTTTAATTATTACATTATCGAGTGTAAAGTAAGGGATCACGTAAATAATCTTACCTTTGTATTCACCGTTTATTTTATCACAAGGTGCTCTATCAAGGACACAATCTAGTCGCGCCTTTACATTGGCCACGTCTTGCCCCAATTCTTCATGTGTGTGTGTTTCGTCCGGATGTAATTCAATAGCTCCAGCAAGAGCAATCATCACGGAAAGTAAAAGAATTGACTTCATTCTTACTTGATAAATCTAAAACAAAGTAATTCAGACTTGTTATCTACATTAACTGACAATGTCCTAGCTCTGTTAGATAAATGGGGCACACTAAAAGTTTTGAACTTCTAGCTAATCGGAACTATTTGAATTTTGGATGTTATATTTTTAAAACGTTGCAGCCTTCTGAATAATAAAAAAAACAAGCAATTGGCTGGAAATAATTTGTCAATTGTTTTTTTTTATCAGACATCAAAGTTCTACGTATGCAACGAAAATAGAATTAAGTCGAAAACATTTTAGAGCGATGATTTTTTATGATTTTAAAAGTTCTCTTTCTACGCAAAACTGCGCCACTCGTCTTCAAAATGCTTTTGGGAGAGAAGCATTTTGTTTGAGCACCGTGAAGTGATGGTTTGCTGAATTTGAGAAAGGTTGAGTTTCTTTACATGGCGAATTTCGAAAAGACCGTCCTTCAAATGCCATCAACGAAAATAATGTGATTACTGTTAGGCGGTTAATTATAAAAAAAAAAAATTATTAAATAATTAAAAAAAATCCCCGGAATACCTATGAGTATACAATTCAGGGACTATGGGGAATTGGTATGAGATAAATTCAGAAAATTTTATACGAAGAATTGAAAGATCGGAAACTTTATTGTTGTTGGATCCCTCATGAACTGACAGCGGAGCATAAGCGGGCTCACGTGGAATGGTGCTTACAGATGCTACTGAAGTACGTCCACGGACATTCTAATGCTGTTTATGATATTGTCAAAGTAGACGAAACATGAATTTATTGTTTTGAACCAGAAAGAAAACATCAATCTTGTGAATGGGTGTTTGAAAATGAGAACATGCTAACTAACCAAAGTGAGACAGGCAGAAACGTTGGTAAAAAAAATGATCGCGTTGTTTTTCTCAGCTGCGGGTCCTATCTGTACAATTCCAATTGAAGATCAAAAGAGTGTTAATGCCAGGTTTATTTACCCAGGGTATTAGAAAAAGTTCGCGAAAGACGACCCAAAGCCGCATGTTCCTACACCATGATAACGCTTCTTCACACACGGCCAACAAAACAAAGTCATTTTTAGCATTCGCAAAAGTACATCTCGTCACTCATCCTGCACATTGCCCCGACCTAGCACTCTGTGTTTTTTGTATTTTCCTCAAAATCAAAGATTTGATAAGAGGTTTTACTTTTACTAACTTCGACGAGGCAGAAATAGCGTTCAATCAGCACGTAGAAAACATGCCATCAGATCTGTGGTCCTCCTGTTTCAAAAAATGGTTCAATCGCATGAAAAAATTTAAAATGTTAAGGAGATGATTTTGAAAAGCAATAAAATAATATTTTGGTCATTACATGTTGTTTTTTTTAAGTTAGTTCATACTAATCTACGTAGCACCTTTTTAATTGAATAAGATGGCGAATGAGAAGTCCACAGTCATTTCTGTAAGAGACGATTATAGCTTATATATGATTTATTTCTGCCACCTTTCTTGAGGCCACCATATTAAGACTTATGTGTGACAACGGTGGGAGTAAAAATAAAATTCGTGCGTCTTTAGGTTTTCGAGTTATGGCGTTTCCTGGTGCGGTAACGTTTTGCAAAATCGTGTATCTCAAAGACTATTATATGTGCGCATGTGAAATAAACATGCACACATATAATAAACAAATAAACCTGCTATAATACGTTCAATAAAGAAGGTCATTAGTATGTATGAAAACGCCGCTTTTTTGTAGTCATCCTAATTTGGTCGAATAACCAGTGTTTACGTCGCTCTTTCGATTTTTGTTTATATTTACATAATGCGAAATGTTTCACACTAAATATTTATTTTACATATTATTTGACTAAACGCACTAATTTTTTGTTAATTAGGTATTAATATGTAAGGCGGTGGTTCCTGCCAGGGCAAGTTGTTGCACAGTACTCTTTTGCGCAAGGACTCGCCCGGGTAGGGATCCATTTTCTTATCTTGATGCCATGACAACAGTATCATATTCGTATACCGTCAGTAGACGTATACATTAATCCTAAAGTCCCAGCCGCAGGCCAACGACGCACTTATGGTGTCTATAAATTACGATAGTTTTTTACCATAGACTAGCGATACTCCTCTAGAATCTTACAGATTATAGAGGAGTATCGCTCAGGTAAGCCGTGTGTTTGTTGTATATCTGATAACAAAACATTTTCATTTAGGCCCGATTTATACACCCTGATTTTTTATTCCCCATCCAAATTTTAATATGTTGATCTTAAGTGAAAATAATTAAATACGTGTTTTTTCTTTTAGTATCGTACCAAGTACCGTACAAAGTACCGTACCTACGCGCTGAGTGCTCTGACATGCTAGATACCTATTTTTTTTATAAATAGACTTATTTATAGATACTTTATGCCTAGAAAAAATTTGGATGGTGATAAAAAAATCTTGCTGTATATACTCGTAATATAAATATAATAATCTATTAAGAGAGTAAATCATAGATTCCTCACCAAAATATCTTCAAGCCGATTTCAGCGACTTATAGTTCTAATGCTGTAGTTTTAACTACTTCAATGATAAAATGCATCTGCTTTAATAACCTTTATATGGTAAAGTTTGGTTACGCTTCGCCGATAGCACAAATAGTTTCAAATAATATTTAAACAATATCTTGAGATGGGCAAACCTTGACATATGTGTAATGAGTACTTGCATAATTTATTGCATCAAAAAAGTCTATTTTTCTGTGTCTTGATAAATTTTTTAGTGCTGCACTATTCATAAATCAACAAATGTGACAAAAACAATTATTTAACTAAAATATCAAAATCGTTCTATAAATACTGTTCCCTCAAATGAGCGACAGATAATTGTTGGATGCAAAAATATGATTTTTATTTAAAACATTGGAATAAGAACTTCAAATTACCTCAGACATATAATGCATGGACTTATATCAAAATAAATATCCTCATAATAAACATTTCACACTAAATTAAAGAGAGATTACTATAACAAACAATAATAATAGTTAAGTTTATAAATTTTGCAGGAAGACCGTAATTAGGAAAGGAAGACCGTAAGAAGGAAAAAAAAGGTAATGGCACCTCTATGCAATGGTCGTTCGTTGTCTATAGATGTGGTAACCTACTCTAGGCGTTGATATCGTCATCGTTAACTAGATCGGTGACATACAACGGAAACCAATAGATTGCCTCTATGGTCTAGACTCTAGATGTATAAAGCCTTGGATTTGAGTCTTGAGTCTTGACGTCTCGGGTTCGATTACTTTATGTTTATTTATTTGCCTTCAGTAGTGTACATATTTGGTCTTACATTCTATACATAGTGCTTACTACTATACCAATTATTGGCATGCAAATATAATGTGATTATTTTAAAAGACGTTAAATTAACCCAGCTCGTAAAAGGCGAGCAAAGGCTTACTGTCACTAACCGTGTCACCGTGACATCTGACTAGGTGGTAGAGTTTCGCAGCGATTTACCCGGATTGGTACCACCGCCTTATATTTTCCTGCTGCCATAAAGGTCAATGCTTGCTGTTGACGTGTTCCGGTTGAAGAGTAAGGTAGCCGATACACTGACTTTTGCTCGAGGCCTAACATCCCGGCTTCAGGTTGGCAACGCACCATTACCACCTTTGGTGTCTCTAGGCGGCGTGAATTTCTTACCATAAAAAAATCCGTCTGCTTGTTTGCCTTCCAATATTATAAAAAAAAAGGTAATGGCACCTACATGCAATGGTCGTTCGTTGTCTAAAGATGCCGTAACCTACTCTAGGCGTTGACATCGTCATCGTTAAGTAGATCAGTGACATGCAACGGAAACCAATAGATTGCCTCTATGGTCTAGAGAAGGGGTGGGCAAATTACGGCCCGCGGGCCGGATCCGGCCCTTGAGAGGTTTTAATCCGGCCCGCCGAGGGTTTTTTTTTAAATATGATCCTCCTAAAAAAGTTAATGGTCGAAAAGTTAAAAGACTATTGAAATTTGAACAATTAAAATACTGAATCGATAATTCAAACATAACATATTCCGTATTTCATATGTTCACTTCATAAATTATAAATTTTATTTTAATAAGGGGTTGTAAAATAAAATAAAAAATACCTTATGTTATCTTTATACAACGTTTTATGGTCGTAATATTTACTGCTATTTTTAGGTGTTGTAGTAAACCGGTCCGACTCAAGATTAATTATACTTTACTGGCCCGCCGCTAGATTTTTTTAACTTACCGGCCCGCGGTCAAAAGAATTTGCCCACCCCTGGTCTAGACCAGGTATACAGCTATGGATAATGGCACCTCTATGCAATGGTCGTTCGTTGTCTATAGATGCCGTAACCTACTCTAGGCGTTGACATCGTCATCGTTAAGTAGATCAGTGACATGCAACGGAAACCAATAGATTGCCTCTATTGTCTAGAGGTATAGCCTTGGACTTGAGTCTTGACGTCTCGGGTTCGATTACCTTATGTTTATGTTTATTTATTTGCATTCAGTAGTGTACATATTAAGGCTTACATTCTATACATAGTGTTTACTACTATACCATTTATTTTCATACAAATATAATATAATTATTTTAAAAGACGTTAAATTAACCCAAAAATTATTACATTTAAAATAAATAAAAAAAACAATATTAGCAAAAAGTAATTACATGTTATCGAATTATATCAATGAAATAATCATTAATAATAGTCATGTCAATTCAGAAAGTTTTAAATAAAATTCAATAAATTCAAATTAAAAAAAGAAACCATTATATATAACCATATGACTTTACTTGGATTTTACTGCTAGAAAGTTTTTGTCTGCAAAATATTCATCTAAATTGTAGTATGCTTTTTTTTAAGGCACCTAGTTATCAGTCTTTTGAAACGATTTAAAGGTGGTTCCCTGATATTTTGTGGAAGTTTGTTATAAATATGAATCAACCTAGCATGACAGTTTTTCCTATAAAAGGCTGTCCTACCTGAATGTACTTCCAGTTTAGCGGGATCCCTAGATGCATACTGTTTTTTCACATTGTTTTTTTAAACAAATTAATATTACTTTTCAAAAATAAACTCGCTTCCAAGATGTACAGTGATGTAAGAGTTAACAATTTCATTGATCTAAACTTAGGTTTGCAAGATTCAAAACGAGGTGTGTTACATAGCGCTCGAATACATTTTTTTAGCAATAAAATCATTATCCGCACTCGTCGAATTGCCCCGTCGAATTGTTTTGTGGTTAAAACAAAGTCGATCGGTACGTGGTCGGGCAACCAAAAGAAAATGTATTTTTTCATTTTTTTAATGAATATAGCGTTACCCGGGTTTAGATATAGGCTTTTGGAGCATATTTTTTGACTATTTTGATAGTCGTTAAAGACGCATTGATAAATTTCTTTACTTCTAGATTTTACTCAGCCTGAGCAAATTTCACTGTCATTGATAACTGGTCTGAAAATTAAAAACCCTTAAACACATATCAACATTTTATCAGCTTGAAATTATGACGATTTCATTGCCCGCTGGTTGTAATTTAGTAATGAATTTTCTTTCTTTATTATTTATCCAATGCACTAAATCATAACCAGACAGTAGAGTATTTTGCAGCCACCACTCGCCAATATTACAACAACCGTATTCCTATTTCTGTCGCTTTAGCGTCAGTGCTAGTTATTAAAATGCTTTACCACGAAGAGACGACTGTTAACAAATAAGAAAGATTACAATACAGTCGATGTAGTTTTTTTATATAAATAAAAACTTTCGGGTAACCAGAAAACAATATGCTATTGAAATAATACGAGAATGTATTGATAGCAAACAATTCAATATAATTTCAAACATTTACACTTTGCATTTACGTTGAACTGTCTTCGTATCATTATCATCTTAGCAAAAATCCTGTTGTTTCTTACGTTTATACATCGGAACCAAAATTCTGCTTTCTGACTTTTTTCTCTTCTTCACTCAGTATTTGACATCTTTGATAGTTAGTTTTCTACCTACTACATTTTTTTTAAGTGTGGAAAATCTCCCCGGTTACCCGCTGCTCTCGGAGGAGAACAACGGGTTATGTCGGACTCGAACCGACTAAAAACCGTACTACCTTCGGACCTGCGGACCTTCGTGCCGCCCGGCTAGGACCAAGATGGGGTCCGGTATCCGCGTAAGACCCTGATTGCGATGACCCGCTGCGGACTTCGCAGCAGGGTTTTGTTGGCGCGACCGAGGGCGACCTACCTACTACATGCCCCAACCTAAGGCAACTTTCCGTTTTTCTTGGAACATGTACTTACACACAAACCCAACCTTAAATTGGCAGCGCAACATTCGCCTAAGAACGTAGGTGATGGTGCACTACCCATTTAAGGGTGTTTCTAGTTCCTTGCATAGGTATGTTTACTGGCTACTTCACTTTCTAAAAGAAAATACAACGTTGGTGAGAACTGCCAATAGTGACAAACAAAACGATTACAACTAATCATGAACTTATGTTATTTTTTTATGTTATAGGAAGGCAAACAAGCAGACGGATTCCCTGATGGAAATTCACGCCACCTAGACACCAAAGGTGGTAATGGTGCGTTACCAACCTGAAGTCAAGATGTTAGGCCTCGAGCAAAAGTAAGTTTACCGGCTATCTTACCCTCTAAACCGGAACACGCCATGACGTTATGGCGGCAGGAATAACATTGACAGAAGAAATGATACAATCAATTATTACGGTCACAGAGTTACTGAAATTATGATTATAGTGCTAGTAGACACTTTTCCTAATCGTCTTAACACATATATTATACCTATCTATTATATATTTCTACGTATCAATTCTATTACAAAGTGAATTAATATGCGACTTCAAATCACAAAATTTATCAATTTTATTCCCAGAAAGTTGGTAAAATCTACATTTTCTATAGTGGTTTTAGTTTAAAAAAACACTCATTTTTTTTGTTTCTCTGTACTGTGCTTGAAATCCAACTAATTTACTTTTAGAATATTATCTTTTAACGATTCTGCCACCTTAGTCAAAGTTTTACTTATTTCTTCAAATAAATCACCTTTATTTTTGCATTCGATAAGTAGGGTAGTATCATCATAAAATAAAATGGATTTATGATTGATAGCATAAGGCAAATTATTTATGTAAATTAAAAGAAAAGTAATGGCCATAAAACACTAACCTGCGGTGCACCGCAGTTATTAAAAAGATAAATGGAAGTATAGACTTTCCTGCGATTTCCTCTTTTTAAGATAACTCAACATATGGCTTTCTATTCTCTACATAACTTTTAAATAATTATAATGATTTACCTCTAATACCATTTTTTAACCAAGTGAAAACATGCTTAAACTGTAAAACAGCCTTTTGTAAATCCATATTGATTTCTTTTTAATAAGTGAAAATGAAGTAAACAGCTGCATAATAATTTATCATACAATATTTTTTCAAAAAATTTACAAATTACTGGAACTAAAGTCATAGTTTTATGTTTGTTCATATCACACATGTCCCCTTTTTTAAACAATGGCTTGACAATAAGCTTTTTTTAACGATCAGGATATTTTTCTCCTAAAAATTATAAATTAATTATATGACAAAGAGGATTTGATATCACACGGGCGACAGTCCATAATATTATTTATTTATTCAAAGTTTATGCACAATAATGTACAAAGGTGGACTTAATGCAGCATGGCATTCTCTACCAGTCAACCTAACTCATTGAGAGAGCTTAGTTGGATGGGATGCACAGAAATAATTATTGTAAAAAAAATGTAAACAAATTAACTTACAATAATAAAATATATACTATGTAAATATAAAAATAATACAATTTATACATAAAATATACACATGCATACATATACATTAATATATACATAAACGCACAGGAAAATACATATATACATAATTTAGGATAAGTAATGTCTGATACATCTAGTCTGCTAGATACCTGAAAGGTGACGTTTAAGGGAAAACTTGGATGAACTGTTTCTAATTTCATTGGGGAGTACATTCCACAGACGAACAGCTTGACAAGAAAACGATTTTGAAAGGAAATCAGTGCTACACAAAGGTACTTGAAGAATAGGATTATTAGTGGAACGAAGTTGTCTAGAATGTGTAGCATGCAGAAATTGAAACTTAGATTTTAAATATAATGGGACATGACGATTATACAGAATATTGAACAGGGTACATAATATCATTCTCAATTACCGGCGTTGGCGGATAGGGAGCCATTTCAGTTTAGTACGATAAGTTAATACAAGTTTATCATTGTGCTAATACTGTTGTAGCCAGTTGCGTTTTTGTTTTTAAAATATTTATTACTTTTATTAGATCATGCTCATCTACTGGTGCTAAAACATGGTATTGTGATTAGGAGTATTATAAGATCTCATACTAAAAAAAAGAAAAAAAAGTATCTTCCATATCCCCGAAGAGGTAGGCAGAGGCACAATTTCTTACCATCAGAAAATCTGTCTGCTTTTTGCCTTCAGATACCATAAGAAGTAGACCTGGAAATGCAGATATTGAAATTTTCATCATACAACGCCTGCCTTAGTCGGGAATCGGATTCGAACCTCTCCGGGCGGTCAAATAATGAAATGATTGCAGTCGATTTTTTGCAGTTTAACTTTTTCTTTTCAGTTTGTTCAGAATTTCGTACCTGCTTTTACCACATTTCCTTCCACGCAATAACATGGTTTTTGATGTAATGACATAGTTTATTTATATTTGCAAAGGCAAATATATAAATAAACTATGAGAGAATTTGCATTCATAATAAACATTTTAGATGATAACAATTAAGCCGCTTTATTAATAACTACAAAATAAATGACAAACAAAAAATTTATGTATAGCGTTTATTAAATATCAAACCGCCCCACAACCGGTACTGCAGTGCCCCGCCAAGTCGAGCAAAAAAGCGTCACGGTCGTACCATCCTTTTCTCGAAGCAATATAGGCCCTTTTCAACCCCCCTATAACTTCGTTGTGGATAAAACAACAACCTTATATTTTCAGTTGCTATACAAGCATTAAAACATTTCATTTTAAATTGCATTCAATTAGAACTACTAGTTTAAGAATTATTGTGACTTGTTAAACTTTCTTAATTTTGTCACTCACTGACTGACCGATCACCAAAAGTTCAAGGCACTTCTAGGAGACTTAGAACCTTCAAATTTAGAATATAATTAGTGTTCAGTGTCTAAATCAAGAGAAAATCCTAACATATTATAATTTCTCTCTAATTTTCCAGATACACTAACTTTGTGAATAACTTTGTAATCTCGTATTAATGTATAGGATTATTAAGCTTCATTTGCAGTTTGTAAATCATTGTACCCGTACTATAAATATAATGGAAGGAATGGTAGTTGTAGATAGGTACTACCTAGATATATGAACCTTAGCAGGAGGGGAGTATAGTGGAGGGGGAAATGTACAAAATTCTCCTAAGAAAATTTGACGATAAAAATTTGCAAGTTAAATAGATTAGTAGCTTGAAATTGCTAATAGCCTTGAAGTAAAGAACATCGTCATCATCATTAATTCCTACCTTCCACTGCTGGATATAAACATTTCATGACGATTTTGGTGATGCTTATGATAATGATAAAGTTGACGATGATAATGATGGTCGTGATGATGTTGAGATGAGAGGACCACCATCGTCATTGTCACCACCATCACCATCATCATCATCAACATCATCACTGCCATCACTACCACCATCATCATCGTTATAAAAGGCTTATCACCAGCATTGGACGGTAAATGTACAGGTAATATAGCAATACTGTATATATAATGATTATTAAATGTACTTTTAATTTGTCGCCTAAGCTATAACTGTACACAAAACTCTGGGCCTAAATCTAAGTAATGCACTCATCATCATCATCATCATCATCAGTCGGAAGACGTCCACTGCAGGATATAGGCTTCCCTTATAGAGCGCCACAAGTCACGATCACCAGCCGCTTGTAACCAGCGAATCCCCGCGAATTTGACCAGATGTAATGCACTCATGGATATAGATTCTGCAGTGTTCACATAAGGTTAAGCTTACGTGGCACTTTCGAGACTTACAAGTATGGGTGGTTTACATCTATGTAATGTAGACTTTGGAATAATTAAGCTTAGAAATCTTCAATTTGTGAATACAACAGACTAAGAGAGACTATTTACCGTCCAGACTTGTCAAAAATTGTAACATCAAAGCATCCGAGAAAAAGAGGAAAATTACATACAAAAGTAATAAAAAACTATGAGACAGAGGCTTTAAGAAAAAATCGTTATTGATATTCTCGAAGTAAAAGTTACCGGTTGCTGGCCCGTAGTTCTGTGTGATACATACTAAACAATATAACCATATGATGGCCAAGTCGATCTATTTATTTGAAACGTTAACAATTTTTAATATTGACTAGCTGTCCCGGCGAACTTCGTTTCACCCGTTCAGTTTGTATGGGAATCATTAAAATATTGTTTTCTCATTTTCCCTGCAACTTTTCACAGTTTTCTTTACATAAGAACCTTCTCCTGATAATAACTAACACAATAAAAAAGAATTAGCCAAATCGGTCCAGCCGTTCGAAAGTTATGCGCTTACCAACACATTTAGCGATTCATTTTTATATATATATAAGATACTAGCTGCTCTGGCGAACTTCGATCTACCCGTTCACTTTGTATGGGAAAAGAATAAAGTATTATTTTTCCCATTTTCCCTGCAACTTTCCCGGTTTTTTTCGTAAAAACCTTTTCCTGATAATAACTAACACAATAAAAAAAGAATTAGCCAAATCGGTCCAGCCGTTCGAAAGTTATGCGCTTACCAACACATTTAGCGATTCATTTTTTATATACCTAGTCTTGCCATAAATATTGTAATAAAGAAAAAAAATATTTTTTTAACTGCAAATAACATATATTACTTTTACAGTGTGTTAGTTTAATAC
>NJDD01000472.1:54784-67498 GCA_002245505.1 Calephelis nemesis
CAACTTTCCCGGTTTTTTTCGTAAGAACCTTCTCCTGATAATAACTAACACAATAAAAAAAGAACTAGCCAAATCGGTCCAGCCGTTCGAAAGTTATGCGCTTACCAAGACATTTGGCGATTCATTTCTATATTATAGATGATAATAACTTACGTAGTAACCTAAGAAAAAAGGCCACTTATATAGGGAATAAGTTCACGATATTTTTAGCTAGGAAAAATTTATATTTTTTAATAGATTCATATAATTTTAATCACGTATACGTAAAAACTGTCAACGGATTGAAATCGCAATATCACACTGATTAATTCCGGCGAAAGAAACTCAGCAGGATTGTCTTTTATTGCATTGATCAAAGTAGTTTGTAAGGTTTATACGTTTCAATCATTTATTTGGAAAAAAACAAATTACTTTACAATCATTAATTTACAAAAGTAATCAAAAATTCAATTCAAACATTGCAGAGCTTAAGCTGCATCCAGGACAGCCATAAGTTTGTCCATATATGTACCTTCTGGGTCGTACTTTTTTACTACGGCATTATAATCTTCTGGGAAATTTGCTTTAAGAGTTACTAGACCAGCTTTGACAAATTTCTTTGCTTCTGGGGTGCAGCCCTCGCATGCAGTTTTTATTGTCATTCCAAATTGTTCTGAAAGTTAAAAAAAAACTTTTTGAACATAACACAGACACGTTCATACAAAAGGAGCAGCTTGCAAGAAATGCAGCGGAAAAATTAATGAGTGAAAATTATGCCTCGATGTATAAAGATGATGTCCAAGCCATCAACTAGATAGTTAGGCAGGGAACCATAGATTTTTAGTAGTGTATGGTAGACAGGGTAAAACTCGATCGTTATAAATTTTACTTAAATTAATAAGTGCTAGCCTAGTAACGTATTTATATGTAAAAATACATAAATAACGAAAATAAAATATATTTAATTGAGTTAGATATTTGCATACCACAATGTGGTAGAATATGTTGGTACGAATAAGTATTCTGTAACAACTCTTAAACATGTCATATATTCTGCAAATAAATAAATTTCTTTCTTTCTTAGTGTATGTTGAAAGGCAAACAAGCAGAAAGATTTCCTGACGGTATGCAATTTCCGCCGCCTAAAGACACCAACATATATATATAAATTGATTATTAAATTATAAAATTAAGATATCATAAAATTCTGGCGAACTTCATTCTTTCCAAACAGTTTGATTTTTTTTGTTTCCACGCAGTCAAACGGGATAAAACGTATCCTAACTACGTAACGTCATTTTTCTGATTCTATGTTATCTCTCCATCCATTTTCAACAAAATTCGTTCAGCGGTTCTTGAGTTAAAAATAGTGTACCTAACATGATAAATTATTTCTAAAATTTTTATTATTTCACAAAAACGAGATAATTCCACTGTATGATTTTTTTTAGCCAGTAAGAAACTGACTTTGATGATTATTTTATAGAAAGATAGGCCATTTTAGTTTCACTATAATCCGATTAGTGGTTTTCGAGTTATACTTAACGGTCGATTGTTATAGTTTTACTAGGTTTACTTATCAAATTATCGAGTGTAAAGTAAGGGTTTATGTAAATAATCTTACCTTTGTATTCACCATTTATTTTATCGCAAGGTGCTCTATCAAGGACACAATCTAGTCGCGCCTTTACATTGGCCACGTCTTGCCCCAATTCTTCATGTGTGTGTGTTTCGTCCGGATGTAATTCAATAGCTCCAGCAAGAGCAATCATCACGGAAAGTAAAAGAATTGACTTCATTCTTACTTGATAAATCTGAAACAAAGTAATTCAGTCTTGTTATCTAGTTCTCTAGATTAACTAACAATGTATAAACTCTGTTAACTAAAACATTTTTAATTGAATAAGTTGGCGAATAAGAATTGATGAAAAATTGAATTGAATCGAATAAGAATTGAAGAAAGATTGTAGCTTATGAACATTACATAATATGTTTTATTTGTGCCACCTTTTCTGAGGCAAGCATGACAACGGTGGGAATAAATTAAACAATGAACACATAAGCGAACAAGTTTTATTCTTTTACCTAGTTTTGTTTAAATCTGCCAGGTAAGAAGGCAGATGGTTGTTTCTTCGCATAGAATATGATAAACTACGTAATATAACAGTGCTGAAAACTAAGATGGGGCCAAATATCAAAGAAATAAATGTATGGGAAATGGGAATGAATATCTTTAAATAAAATACTCATATTGAAATTACACCCAACTAAGCAAAATTCAAGCTAGTGTTATGTATGCAAAGATAATATTGTATGTATTAACTAATCTACGATAAAAATATATTGTTTTAGATGTATTTTAATATATAAATAGATACTAATATAAATAAGAACAGGTTACACCAGTAACTTTAAGTTGCAGGTACCAAGTAAACATCTATGAAGTTACAAAATTTGCTCGTTTTGCGAGTATTCGAATGTCCTTACGAAATGTAACAAGCAATTCTGGCGAAAAAATTATTTAATCTTGGATAAAAATAACGAAGGCTTTGGAAAAAAATAACTGAAGAAATGGTTGTTCAGAGGAACTAACGATGTCGTGATTATAAAATTAATTACTACTCTTGGTTTTACTAGCGATTGAAATTATTTTAAAAGGTTTTTACTCTTTGATAATACTTAGTTTTAAAAATTTGACATGAGAAAAACTTCAATATGTTACAAAGATGTATTTTATACACGCTGAACCTTAAATAAGAATTACCAATAAAAACTGTTATCGACAATAATTACAAATGGCAAAATGGCCTTTTATCGCTCCCATAAAATATTAAGGCCCCATACTCAGTCAACCAGAAGAGCCAATCACCGCGCTCCCCGGTTCCATGATTACTATGAACAATGGCGCTCTAAAGTAAACGTCTTAAGCGACAAACCACTATTTTTGACACTATAAAAGTAATTTGAAAAAAAATATGAAAACTGAAACACTTATCTTTTAGGTATAGTACTTATCTATGTTTATGTTAAATCTGGTGTCGATATTTCCACAATTGAAGTAGACAGAAAGCAAAAGCTTTCAAAAAAGGGTTAACTTTTTGATTTTTTTCTATCGAGCAAAGTGAAATGAATCGTATTTTGGAAATACTATCTAGTCTATTCATGTTAATCTTGTGTATTTTTGTCAGCAAGATCCATGATTGCTTTGTATGAAAAAACCAGTAAACTGCTGACGTATTTTAGCATATATGGCCCCTTAAGTCAGCATCCCTGAAGAGAAACGCAAAGGTACAACTTGGACATACATGACTAGCCGAAGATACTGGGTACTTTGGATGTTATAAATGGCTAACCTATTGCCAACCGGCTACTTTCCCATTTCAGGACTATACGTACTGGACTGTGCAGCAGCACTTTATCATCAAATTGTGACTTTTATAAATTGTGAGATCAGGAAACTAGCACACTAGTCTCCGTATTATGGTAAGATAAAACCGTGGCGTATAGAGATTTACCATTGTTGTTATAGGTGAGTCGATGCCTTTGGCCGAATATGAGACTGAAATTATGAAGGTCCTCCCTACACTCCGTATTGGAGGATGATAATATGGCCTCAGGAATAGGTAAGACGGTGGTCTACTATCATGGCAAGTTGCTGCAGAGTACTCTTCTGCACCTTGACTTGCACGGGTAGGGGTTCATTGGTTTATCTACTCTTATCATTACAATTTGATAAACACGACACATGAGATATTATAATTTTTTTGCAATGTAACTGTTAAGTTTCCTTACCAAAATATCTCAAAGATGACTTCAGCGACCTGTAGTTGCAATGTTACGGTTTTGACTACTTCAATGGTTAAATGCATCTTCTTTAATAATCTTTATATGGTAAAGTTTGGTCACGCTTCGCCGATAGCACAAATAGTTACAAATAATATTCAAACAATATCTTGAGTTGGACAGACCTTGAAATACGTATAATGAGTACTTAAATAATGTATTGCATCAAAAAAGTCAATTTTTCAGTCTTTTGATCAATTATGAACCGCCAGACCATTCATAAATCAATAAATATGACAAACATAAGTATTCAACGATAAGTTATATCAAAATTGTTCTATGAATGTTTCCTCAAAATATGTACTACACAAAATTGTTGGAAGCAAAAATATGACTTTGTATCAAATATTAAAATTTGAATCTATAATTACCTCAGATACATAATATAATGTAATATATGAAGGGCTAAGGGGAAGAACTGGCTTAGTCACATTCATTAATACGGTACATACAATTAAAGTTTCGAAAGCATTTTATATCTGATTCAGAAAATCTGCTCATGTGCTAGCAATTGAATTTAAAAGCGAATTTAGTATACTACAAGCATATGTAGCAGTTTTTTTGTATAAAAAATGCCTAATAATAAAAATATCTGATATTTCGTTAACAGACCCTAATAGTCTGGGAAATGATTATATAAGTCCAAGACTTAGCCTGAATCCCAGTCACGGGTTCGAATCCCGGGTCTGCCAACAAAAAAAAATTGGATTTTTCCAATTTTCTAATAAAAACAATGTTGGTCGGGATTGGAAATGTGCCCGGTTGGCGATAGGCTTGCCACCTATCACATTGTGGGACTTAGTGTCTTCGGCTAGTCGTGGGTGCCCTGGTTGTGCCTCTGCCTACCTCTTCGGGGATATTGGCGTGAAGATACTTCCTATGAATTCTTATTATTGAGGTCTACGCTGAAGTTAAATAAAACTCAAGACACATTAGCTTGCTAACAATATTTTTTTTTCATATTTATTGCAATATTTGGTGATTGAAGCTTAGTTATTCCGTAAAAAACAAACGTCACTTGTCAACATCAGTCTGACGGGTCTGACATTTCTTTTTCGGGTGCGTTCTGTTGTAGCGAAAAATGGTCAAATCATGGACCTGTCTAGTTTTACACACATAAATAAATACATATCTTCACGCCAAGTCCTTTACGGAGTAGGCAGAGAGTATTGAGTGCCAGACCTCACGATCTTGACAAACCTGTCTTGCTTCCTTCACATTCATTACCCTTTTCATACAGACACGCCGGTTTCGGAGACTCTTAACACCATCCTCAAATACTATTACAATTTATCTGTTATACACTTGTTATTTTTTGTTTTACCCTTGTTTGTGATAGCCTTATGATAATCTAAGTATTTTTGTGGCTTCCTTGGCCTTTGTTCCTTGGCTCTTTGGTGTCCTTTTTTCCTTGGCCCTTTATATGTTCATACACTTGCATCTAGATACTATGATAATTATAGGATAACAATCCTTATATTAAACATATAAAAATAAGTTAAATAATGACTACAACAAAATAACTGCAAATAATAAGGGCGCTAGACTTGCTTTGTAAATTCTGTGCTTATTCCAATGGTATGAAAGATAGGTGTTGGTATCACAAAGAAGACATGAATGTAGGATAAATACAGGCAAGCGCTCTTACTACTGTGATGTTAAGCATATCGATTTAAACAAACGAGATCAAAGAAAAAGGGTAAATAAAAAGTATTGGTGTAAACGAGATGAATGGCATGCTGCTTTGGCTCCTCGATCATGTGCAAAAAATGACAGAAAAGACTGACAATACAAGGCGAATCTGGATGTTTCAAGTTTTCGATGATATATTAGTTGAAATTCCAAGATCAAATCGTTGGAATATTATTATCCGATTGTGGTTTTAATTATCTACGAAATAAGCATGTTTTGAAAAACTACTGGCAATCATTAGGTACTTTTTTTATTTAACTATCTTTTTTTTCAATGACTGTTAATAACTGTTGATTCCAAAATTTTGGACAGCAAGAATGGCTAAACTAATCCTGCAGTTGGACGGATCTTCAAATATATCTTAAGTAACAACCAAAACTACAGGAACTGGTGAACTTAGGAGTGCATACCGTATGAACCAGTTTTCTCTTTTCTCTTTTGCATTACTTGAATTTGGACTGGTGTCCGCTAGTCACGTTTAAATGCTGAGATTGAAGGATCGAAGAAGTTTTTAAGATAACTTTTCCAGAAATCAAAAATCGCTAGTACTCTCACCGATTCTGCCTGTGCTCGGATTTTCGTTAATAATCAACCAATAGATATACTTGCCTCCTTTTTAATACACACGCTGCATACCACATACTGGGCTATTGTTGTTTTACTCGATTTTAGTCATGCGCTTGCGGGAGTCGGATAACATGGCTTCTTGAGGTCCTTGGTTTAATCCTCGGGTCGGGCAACAAAAGACAGAGGATGTGTAATCAAAATAAAATTATTTAATATGCAATTTCCCGCCAAAAAAAATGTATACGTATTACAGCGTGACAAAATAGGCGTAACACATATACATTTTTTCGGCGGGAAATTGCAAGTTAAATAATATATTTTTTGGATTGAAGTATGTATTTCCGCAAAATAACGCATTTTTCTATCAATTATCAGAAAACGTGTCGTATCAATTTTCTAATAAAAATAACGTTGCCACTTGCCCCGGATATAAGCTTGCCACCTGTTACTCGTACATTGTGGGACTTAGTGTCTTCGACTAGTCGTGGGTACCCTGGTTCTGCCTCTGTCTAACGCGGTGGGGATATGGATGTGAATACACTTTTTTAGAAACACGCATTCAAAAATTCTAGCAAAAAAACAATTTGAGCATTGAATGTTGCCGAAAATCATTCAGGCCAATGGTATAATTGTAACTTCATATTAAAAGAACGGGATCATCCAGGGAAAGAGTGGCATGAGCACTGAGCAGTCACTCTTAGTATGAGGAAGACCTGAATTAAAGTTCATGATGATAGTTTTAAGAAAAAGAAAGTTCTTTTATTATCTTATGGGAACTTATAGGGGATAATTAAAAGTATTTTTAAATTGTGTAATTAATTATTGTGTAAAATAACTTTTGTTGTGTTTAGTTTAAAACCCGTGTCATAGAGTTTTTTTTAATAGTATTATGCAACAGTAACTTCTTTTGTCCTTATATATAATACTATACCTCTTTGTACATTCTATAAAGTTTAATAATTCAGTTTTAGGGCCGCGGCTCTCCATACGGTACAAGCTTGTTGGATTGGTCCCTTAGCGACCGCGGTTTTCTGTATGGTCAAGTATTAAGGCAATTAAAAGTAAAAAGGCAAAATAAAGTACTGTATGCAATGTGTTCTTATTCATGATGAGTCAGTTTAATGGGATTTGATTAGCTTACCAATCAAGTTACGAGAATACGAACACAGATTTTGTATAAAAGAAGGCATTTTTGTAAATGAATTATATTCAAAAGCAAGCAAGTAAATTGTACTACTCCTCCACAAACAAAATAAAGTTTAAAGCTTTAAATAAATGCCCTTTCTCTTCACCAATGCAGCTATAGTACACACGGCTTCACATCAATCATTTTCATCCTCTGTCTTATTGTTGCGCAGAAGTCACAGCTGTTTTGCAGAGGCCGACTGCCGAGAAAGTTGAGATTTTTTTCTCGGCATTTTTTTAAAGTAATACGTGATGTATTATGATTTATGTCAAAGTATGTATATTAGTATATGTTTTAGATTATAGTACAATGTAAATGCATTAATAACATTCTTTTGTGAAACATGTACAGTACGATTCACGAGAGTTGACCACTGCGCAGAAGTCATATTTTAGGTCCCTTTGGAGGTGCGGTGTGCGGGGGGACGCAATGCGTCAAGACTGAGTGAGTGTACATGCGCAGACGACCGCCATTTGTGGTCAACTTTCGTGAATCGTACTGTAATTATGTATACGAAATAAAATCTTCCACTCGCGGCTTCACTAACTTGCTTAGGTATTTTTCCAACTGTAGCCTATGTATGATTCTGATTTATAAACTTCATTCTTGTATAGTTTCATCTAAACCCGTTATGTAGTTTTCGGAGACCTTGGTCTTCTGAGATAAGCGCGTTCGAGCAAACAAACAATTAAACTCTTCAGCTGGATAATACATTTATTTGTCATTATTATAATAGTAATATTAGAAAGAATTAGGGCTTCTTTGCAGAATAGACCATCTGCCTTTCTTGCCAGCAGCTCGTAAAAGGCGAGCATAGCCTTATCATCACTAACATCGTGACATCTGACTAGGTGGTAGAGTTTCGCAGCGACTCGCCCGGATTGGTACCACCGCCTTACCTATTCCTGCCGCCATAACGTCATGATGTGTTTCGGTTCGGAGGGTAAGGTAGCCGGTAAACTAATATCCTGACCTCAGGTTGGCAGCGCACCATTACCATCTTTGGTGTCTCTAGGCGGGGCGAATTTCTTACCATCAGGAAATCCGTCTGCTTGTTTGTCTTTCTATAACATAAAAAAAAAGAATGACAGATGAAAGTTTGGCAAAGCAGAATACGAATGTGGATAGATGTAGGGACCCGAGGAGACCAAGGTTGACATTCCACGATCGAATCGCTCCGGTGTTAACCAAAGGTGATGTCAAGAGTCTCCGAAAGTGGCGTGCTTGTATGATAAGTGTAATGAGTGTGAAGAAGCAAGGCAGGTCTGCCAGGACCATGAGGTTTAGCACTCGATACTCTCTGCCTATCTCGTGAACTACTTGGCGTTAAGATATGTATGTATGTAAGAAAGCTTTTTCAAATCGAGATTTAAAATTTCAACAATATGTGTTTGTCGAGCATACATTTGGTGGTAGTACTAGCCTAGACCCAATACTTACAAATTTCCAAGTAATACTTATAGGTACTACTACTACTACTTACAGATATTTTGCATAAAAAAATGTTATTAAGTATAGTTTTGACGTTGACGATAAGACGGTGAAAAAATAAGTGCGGAACGATAATTTTCACTACCCGTCGTCCTGTTACCGATTTTTCCATAGAAATAAAGATTTTTCGCTTGCTAAAAAGTAGCCTATATTCCTCAGGGATAATATTGGCTTTTATGGTACAAGATTTTTTTAAATCGGTCAAGCAGTTTCTAAGCCTATTCAATACAAATAAACAAACAATCAAATCTTTCCACGCAAATATTATTTTTACGCAGAGATTACAGATTTCATTACAGTAAGAAACACTGAGTTAATACAAATATAAAATCGTTTTCGTACTATTTTGCAATTTTAACCAAATACACAGAATATTTACCACAACGTTTCTTATGATGAATATTTGAATAAATTAAACTTTAAACGGTTTTGTATCGTAAACATGAATTTGAGCAATTGCAAAAGAAAATATTACTTAAAATTTTAAAGTTTACCTCCGTCGCTTTTGGTACACCAATATCCTTCTTTCAACTTTTTTATGCAATTAAGATAATTAGAGAAAAAACCTTAATACTCTATATCATGTACTATGTATGTGTTAGCCTCTGTGGTTAGGCTTGCCACCTATCACATTGTGGGACCTAGTATCTTCGGCTAGTCGTGGGTGCCCTGGTTGTGCCTCTGCCTACCTCTTCGGGGATACTTTACTTTAAGAAGAAGACTTTAAGAAGAGGAAGATACTTTACTTTACTTTTATGTGTTAGCAATGTGATAGATCAGCAAACAAGTAGTCTGCTAATAGTAAGACATAACCATCATAGATGTTATAGATGCGTTACTATCCTGTGGCCATCTTTGGCTTATTGTGCAAGGCTACCAGCGGTTTAGTGGTAACGACCTATTTAAATTTAACCTATGCTCACTTCATACGAGCTACCTGTCATGGAGGTAGATGGTCTATTCTGAGCTGGATATGTTTAGGGATCTTTGGCTTCCGGTAAGGCCCATTCATATCACACTTATTTTTCTGTTTTGTCACGTCAAAAAAAATACTTGGACCCCTTTTTTGGTGTGCTTTAGAAGAACTATAAAGATAAAGAAACATACCTAATATAGAACTTTTAAATATGATCACCCATAATGAACTGGAAGGTAAGGCCCATTCATACATATCGCACTGATTTTTCTGTTTTGTCACGCCATAATACGTATAATTTTTTTTTGGCGGTAAATTGCAAAAAAAAAATGTTTGGACCCCTTTTTTGGTATACTTTAGAAGAACTATACAGATAAAAAAGAAGAAACATACCTAATACCGAACTTTTAAATATGATCATCCAGAATGAACTGGAAGGTGGCACCCAGTTCATTCATCATGTCCTTATCGTTAAGTCATCATCATCAAAAAAAGTGAACAGAACTACAGGCGAATCGAATGCGTCAAAACTCGATAGTTTAACCAACAGATATTCTAAAATTTGATCCATCAGCCACCTCTTAGTTGAATCATCAGATCCTTGACAACAAGTCCTCTTCATTTGAAAATATTAACAGATCCAGTTAAAGTAAATCTAAGTTAATACTCGATGGGTTTACCAGCAGGCATTCTAGGATTACGTCTCCTATCTTCATGCTTCGACATTAGTCCAGCTTAATTGTACCAGCGTTCGTTAGTGTTTTAACTATTAACCTCACATATGTCCAAAATTGAAATAAATAAACATAATGCGTCTAACATCCAGCCTTACAAATGAGCAATGTCTTTTCCCCGTGTTGGTCCGGGCTCCTTTGTAGAATTGACCATCTGCCTTCCTGCCAGGCAGAAGCTCGCATTCTTATCGATAGGCTTATCGTCACAAACACCGTGACATTATACTACGTGTTAGAGTTTCGCAGCGACTCGCCCAGATTGGTACCACCGCCTTACCTATTCCTGCCACCATAACGTCCAATGCTTGCCGTTAACGTGTTCCGGTTCGAAGGCTGAGGTAGCCGCTAAACTTACTTTTGCTCGAAGCCTAACATCCCGGTCTCAGGTTGGCAACGCACCATTACCCCCTTTGGTATCTCCAGTCGGCATGAATTTCTTACCATCAGGAAATCCGTCTGCTTGTTTACCTTCCATTATCATAAAAAAAGATCTCTTGATTATGCCCTCGTCAACAGAAAGCATTATCCGATGTAGTTAATGCAAATCGAACGACTTTCTATTTTCAAAAACCTCATCAAAATCCGTCCATCTGCTATAGAGCTAGGCTGCCGCAGACAGACAAAAAGACCACCATACACACACACGCGCGCACATACCCACACATATATACTACACAAACAACTATGAACTAGCTGTTCCGGCGAACTTCGTTCCACCCGTTCAGTTTGTATGGGAAAAACTAAAATGTTTTTCTTGGTTTGGTTTGGTTCTCTATCCCCCTCTTACTTCTAAAATAAGAGAACGATTAAACACAAAAATACTCGTATATATGATTTACTCAAAAATATATGTAATTTAATTTTAACCGACAATTGGTTTAAACGAGATCTGGTAACTAGTTTCTTTTTATTAGGTAGATACTGTAATAATAATACTTCAAGTTGTTGTACTTAAATGTTAAGAGGTAGCGTTCTTAAGTTTAGAATAATTGTGCAAATTGCATAAGTGATGAAAACTGCAATTACTGTAGTGGTTAAGAAATACAGTATAAATCTCTTGCTAAACAGTACCTATGTATATTCCTTGTTATGAATGATCTGGAAGATCATTTATAGTATCATAATTGCTGCTACAGAACCATCAATGGACGAATCCAACTCGCATTTGACCGCTTTTATATAATACATTTATTTTAACGTATTGAATACATAACCAAAGATAAGTATTATTAAAAATTTTGTCAGTTTGTCTTTTTGTATATTCAGCTTCCATGCGAAAACTAGACTACAGAACGAAATTTTTTTTATGATATTGGAAGGCGAACAAGCAAACGGATTTCCTGATGGTACGAAATTCATCCTGCCTAGAGACACCAAAGGTGGTAATGGTGCGTTGCCAAACTGAGGCCGGGATATCAGGCCTCGAGCAAAAGTAAGTTTACCGGCTACCTTACCCTCTGAACCAGAATACGTCGACGGCATGCACTGACGTTATGACAGCTAGAATAGGTAAGGCGGTGGTACTAATCCGGGCGAGTTGCTGCGAAACTCTACCACTTTCTAGAATGTCACAGTAGTGACATTAAGCCTATGCTCGTCTGATGCTGCCTGCCAGGAACGCAGATGGTCTATACTGCAACGGAGCCCGGACCAACACGGGAAAAGTAAAGAATCTGTGTAAAAGTAGCATAATATAGCCTCGGTCAAAACATAACATACTTTTTAATGCGACAAAATCTTTGTCCCTTTCCCAGGAATGGAATTCCACCAAGCACCGACAATAAGAAGTTTAGAATCTACCAAGAAAAGTCACTTCAATATACGAAGTACGAAGTTACGGGTAACAGATAGTTTAAAATAAAACATTAAAAAAATAATTACATACATAAATACCATAAGCAATAACATTTTTAAATTAAATGAAATGAATGTCGTATAGTATTTATGCAAATGCTTCCATAAAAAGTTAGGTCAAGCTCCTCTAACTTTATGTATTTGGGTATTAAAAATTCAAAGATAAAAAAGAACATAATACGTGTGCAATGTGCATTTTAAGTTACATAAAGTTATTGTACTATATGTTTAACTTGTATATGTTTCACTAAAACTCTTTTTTATCAATTCCCTGATATTCTTTTTCATTTTTTGTTGTTCGTCTGCCTCTAGAATGAATAGAATTAAGTCTAAGAGTGGTGATATCCTTGCAAGCACGCATGACGTGTTAAAACGGTGGAGTGAATATTATGGAGATATGTATGAAGGTGCCCAAGATGCTGCCGCTGGGTCCGAGTACTCAAATTACTCGG
>NJDD01000472.1:68388-104204 GCA_002245505.1 Calephelis nemesis
AAGGAAGCAAGACAGGTTTGTCAGGATCGTGAGGTCTGGCACTCGATACTCTCTGCCTACCCCGTAAGGGACTTGGCGTGAAGATATGTATGTATGTGTGTATTTTTATATTTTCTTTTATTTTTACGATATTGTAAGGCAAACAAGCAGACGTATTTCCTGATAGTAAGAAATTTACGCCACCTAGAGACACCAAAGGTGGTAATGGTGCGTTACCAACCTGACGCCACAATGTCATGCCTCGAGCAAAAGTAAGTTTACCGGCTACCTTACCCTCCGAACCGGAACACGTCATGACATTATGGCGTCAGGAATAGGTAATATTCACAAAAACGTTATATATGTTCTGCAATGGTATGAAAACGATTTTATTATTCATTGTAATTTACATTTTAATTAAGTAATACATAGTTAATTATTTGAACCATAAACAAGTAAAAAAATTGTAATATGGAAAGACGTTAAAAATATTTTTATGCTTTCCGCCTCGTTGGTCGAGTGGCTAGCTTACTCGCCTAATCAACATCGACCAATCGCGAGGCTCAGGTTCGATTCCGGACGGGGGCAGGCATTTGTGTGATGAACATTTAGATGTCTGCATTTACGGGTCTAGATGTTTATTAAATTTATTATTTTATCTATTTGAGTATTTATACGTATAAGAATCGTTGACTAACACCCGTAATACTATCATATGATTTGCTTACTTTGGGGTTAGATTCAATTTGTGTAACTTGTCTAGGGATATTTATTTATTGTTATTTATATATATAATTTATATGTTGTACGTCTGTTTTGTTGCTGATAATAATAATAAATGAACATTTTTATCAAATAATATTTCAGTCTACATTTAAGACAATCTATTTTTATGAAACGGGATTTTGTGGTTGAACGCGTTCAGGAAGTCCGTCTTTCTTGGAAAAAAACCTTGTATACTTGATATATACCAAATTTTTATTTTTTTCTTAATCAATTTGGTATTTTTCGCAATAGGATTAACATTCTGACCTCAGGTCGGCAACGTTCGTTGGTATCTTTATTTCCATATGCGGCCCCATAGTGTAAATATTTCAAACGAAGTGGGAGCAAGTAAAACATGAGTCTTTCAAGCAAACGGCCAAACATACGCGAATTAGACAAGCGAAGCGGGGCGACTACCGCCCGGCCGACATTGCTAAAGTGTATGCAATGCTAAAAAATGTATTAAGATTCAGTTGTATGGTAAGGGTTATTATAAGATTTCAGAATATTTAGAAGAAAGAAATGCTTGGGATTAATTGCTCCTCATACCAATCTCTACAAATTATTTGTAAAATATGTACCTAATAAACTTTTGTAAATTAGATTTATAAGAAAAAAGACAAGTTTCTTTCGCCGGATTTTCTCAGTGAGTGGCCGCGTTCCGATCCGGTGGTAGTTTTTAGAATTATATAGCCACGTTACAAGAAACTTTCTATAGATCTACGTAATTAAAGCTATTTTGAATTTTCGAATTTTATGAGCACCTTACACACCTGAATAACACTCCACTGTTAACAATAACAATTAAGTTAACAATACATTCATCCAAAAAAAACTGGGTAAAAATTCCTGCATTCAATAGTATTTTTGTTTTTTATAAAAGTACTTTCTAATTAATTTTTAACTAGGAATAATGTTTCTTTGGCCTGACATCTGACTAGGTGGTTTGGAGGATAAGGTAGCCAGTAAACTTACTTTTGCTCGAGGCCTAACATCCCGGCCTGAGGTTGGCAACGCACCATTACCACCAACCACAGTTTGAACTACTGATACTGTAATGACGGTTTTTTTTTGCGTTATAGTAGACCATCTTTCCCATTGCACCCTGTAACATTCTGTCATACCGCTGAGTGGAGCCACGTCTTACCATTTTGGTTTAACTTATCCTGCCTTTATCGATTATAGGTTTTAACTCTGTCTTTGTATTGGGACTGACATATGACATCAGTGTTCTATTTATAAACGGTAAGATCAACTGGAAATACTTAGATCCTTTCCTTTATTTCTATTCTCATCATCCATGAATCCTTCCACGATGATTAATTTATATTAGTTTATCCTAATCTCTTGAAATAATTCTTTGTGATATTGGAAGACAAAACAAGCAGACAGATTTCCTAATGGTAAAATATTTACGCCACCTAGAGACACCAAAGCTAGACCTCAAGTAAAAGTAATTTACAAGGGTTTCTGAGAGAAACTTCTCGAACTTTTCCTCCATTCACGACGAGAAATAAATAGCCAACTCTCGAGATTCGCGCGTTTCAGGGAACACGAAATAAGGGCTAAAGTCAGGGTCGCCATTTTGCCGCTTATACCAAAGAAAACGTCACTCACGCGCTACCTACCTGCACGACCCTGTGACGTATTCTAGTAAGGCAGGAATTACAGTAAAACTGATATTGGACTGTACCCGTGGATGTACCAATTGAACCCATTTTACCTAGAGCAATACGAATTGCCAGCGCCGAGCTTTCCGGGGCTTTTTTCCTTGTATTATTCCGGAACTTCGGAGTAAGACCTCCCTCTCTGGCCGGTAGTATGAAAGAGCTGCTCATAGAATCTTAAGGCTTTTATCGACAAGACCATAGGTGGTAAAGTAGTGCGGAGGAACATTGGTCTACCGTCTAACATATTCCTGCCGCCGTAATGACAGTTTTTGGCAGTGTTATATTTCAGAGATTGAATTGAATTCGTTTTTTCGGCATTTACTAAATATTTTTAATTTCTTGATTATCTTAACTACTCAAGTTTACGGTAGACAGGGTTAAATTTAATTATAGTTATTAAATGTTTTGGTAATAAATAATTAAACTAGTTATAAATATTAATAATTGGCTTAAAAGTTAAATCATATGTACCTAATGCAGCAAAGATTATGCTACGAGTATTATAGCAGTTGGCTCCAACGACTGGGATCCTTACTCGGTGTTTACAAATGTTAGTAACATATTAGATAAGTTAAGTAAGTGCAAACAAGTGTTTTTACTTAAAATTATGCATAATCAGTACTTAAATGTGGCACTTCTAAATCAAAAATTGAAGTTAATTGCTAATCAATATAATAAATGTACATTTTTAGACATAGATAATTGTAGAGAACAATATGGACATTATACACACAAGATGTACATTGAGTGTTTGTCTATAAATTAAAAACTGAGATAGATTATCAGGAATATAAAAATAAATTCTTATCTTTTCCTAATAGTAAAATTGTGAAATTAAACAAGCCAAATTTAAATAGAAAATTAGAAAAAGAAAATTTTACATTTGATGAATACAAACAAAATCTAGAAATTTTTGTGTTAAATAGAATAAATTCAAGCTTGGCATCTAATAGTTTTAAAAAAGAGAGTATACCCTATTATTTCAGTTCAAAGAAAGAAATTTTTCAGAAACGGACAAAACAGAAAATAGTTTCTAATGCTACAGTAAAAAAAGGTATTATACCATACTACTTCCGACAAAAAACATGTAATAAATCATTAAATATTAATAACTAGCTGCGCCCCGCGGTTTCACCCGCGTAAGTCCCAATCCCGCTTGAACTCTGGGATAAAAAGTAGCCTATATGTTATTCTGGGTCTTCAGCTATCTACATACCAAATTTAATCGTAATCGGCTTTGTAGTTTTTGCGTGAAAGAGTAACAAACATCCATACATCCATACATACAAACTTTCGCATTTATAACATTAATAGGATAATCAGCTTTTTCGTTAATAAATTTAGATTACTGCATCAAAACATTGCTGGTGCATTAAATAAACGTGATTATCTTCAAGCAGCTGTTAGTAAACTCAGAGACTCTTTCTGAAATATTTTCAAAGCAAGGTTCTGAACAAAATTTTAAACTTGATGGATACTATACAGCTTCTTATTTCTCGCGCAATGACCAGCGTCGTGGTGGCACCTGTATATTAGTAAGTAAAGAACTTCATTTTAAAACTCTGGATTAAAAATGCACATACCATACTCTTTTGAATGTTGTGCAGTGGAGATAATAAACTATAATTTAATAGTAATATGTATGTATCGTACTCCTAGTCAAATGTAGATATCTTTCTTAATAGTTTGGAATTATTATGAGAAAAAAATAGGAAAAATTCTAAAAAGAAATTTGTTTTATGTGGAGATTGGAATATAGACCTTTTACAATCTACCAAATACTCATAAAAATTTAATAAGCATTTTAGAAAACAATAATTTATGTCAACATATCTTGAAACCTACGAGGAAACTTGCATGTTTATATGTGATTGCTAGCAATTTAGATAATGTTTGCTCTGACACTCATATTCTTGGTTTATCTGACCATGAAATAGCACAAAGTATACATGTAGACATAAAGCCAGTGTCATTTTGTAAATCGAAACATACCTTTTGGTTTGAAACAAAGCGTATATTTGGACAAGAAAACATTAATAAGTTCTATGAATGTCTGTCATCTTTAAGTTTCAGTGAAGTTCTTACTTGTGATAATTGTAAAGAGGCTTTTAATAAATTTCATGATACCTTTATATTATTTTATGAATTATGTTTTCCAAAAATTCAAATTAGGGTGTCAAACAAGCCAATAAATAACAAATGGCTGTCTAAAGGTCTTTTAAAATGTTGTAAAGTAAAACGTCAGTTGTATTTAAATTATCGTTATTCCAAATTTAAAAAAAAGGGGAAATAAGACAAGTTACTTACGCTATAACGCTATAAAAAGGTATTATCCAAATGGATGCTAGAATCAGAAAAACCACTAAAACTATGTTTTTGACACCAGTTGATGAGCATGATTTAGTTCGGGTTATACATAATTTGAAAAACACCAGAGCAACTGGCTATGACAATATAATAATATTAAAGAATGTTGCCAGTGTGATATCAAAGCCTCTTTGTCACATAATTAATTTATCGTTTTTAGAAGGAAAATATCCTGATCGTTTAAAAAAGTCTAACTTTTTTTATTTTTTTGTTACGTTCAATTTAATAAACACCCAGACTCGGAAATGCAGACATCTATGTCCGTCACACAAATGCCTGCCTCCGTCAGGAATCGAACCTGAGCCTCGCGGTTGGTCGTTGTAGTTAGGCGTGTACGCTAGCCACTCGACCAAACGAGGCGGTCGGTTTATAATCTTATATAATCAGCTTCAGCTGCGTTGCTATTCATTACACAAAGATCTGCCCCGAACCCGAGCTTCGTGGATGGTCGGTTGAGTAAGACGTGTACGCTAACCTCTCGACCAGCAAGGCGGTCTAAATAATGACTGTGTTTGGCGCTGTCATATTCATTTAAGGAAGGTATCGATGGACTTAAACTGTAGAGCTTACACCATGGCACAGAACAACTACACACCTGTAACATTTGTGGTAATGCAATAGTTTGTGTTTTATTTTATCAGGTCAGCAACGTTGAGTAAGTAAATTTAAACATACAGCCTATTTAAGTACCCTCTTATTGCTACACAAGAATATTTAAATAATTTTAATATTCATCTATATATACAAAAATCAATTGCTGTTCGTTAGTCTCGCTAAAACTCGAGAACGGCTGGACCGATTTGGCTCCTTTTGGTTTTGAATTATTGTAGAAGTCCAGGGAAGGTTTAAAAGATAAGAAATAAGGAAGAAACCACCAATTAAAATTTATTATATTCACGCAATGCATATAAATAAACGACAACATTATCGTTAGTACATATTAGAAACAGAAACAAAAGTCATTCCGAAGCTTGAGCCAGAACTTTCAAAAGGTTATCAAAATACTTTCCCTCAGGATCAAACTTTTTCACAAATAAAACGTAATCTTCTGGGAAATATTTCCTGATTCCATTGAGAAAAGCGTAAATTATTATTTTCGCTTCCGGCTTACAGGTTGCACATGCATTTTTTACAGACGTTGGAAATTGTTCTGAAAGAAAAATATTTCTAATTAAAAGTATCTTCACGCCCATTTCCCGAAGAAGTAGGCAGAGGCACAACCAGAGCACCCACGATTAGCCGAACACAGTAAGTCCCACGATGTGATGATAGGTAGCAAACCTATCGCCAACCTGGCACATATCTAATCCCGAGCAACATTTTTTTTATTAGAAAATTGGAAAAACTCAATTTTCATTTTGTTGTCCAACCCGGGATTCGAACCCGGGACCTCACGTAGTCAAGTCCGATAACTGAACAGCTAGACCACAGAGTCATCAGTCAATCTCGTCAATGTTATTTCATTACGTCATGTTACTTTGTACTCTAACTTTTTTAAGTTTTTAATAAAACCAGGCATGCTCTATTGAATTCAAATTAGGACTGCACCCTGGCCACACCATAAGGCTAATAATTACTTGTTGAAAGAAATCATACACTATTTGCGCATTGTGAGGTCATTGAGCATTGCTGAACATGGAAACTGCATGCAAAGAAATAGGAGCTTTTATTTAAATTGCCTAAATTTTTTTTATCTACCATAGACTTGACCTACCACAGTGGTAGCACCACCTGGTAATGAGACAGAGATTTTTTTTACACCAAATAACAGAGAGAAAGCACGCGACTGCTCCTTAGTAATAATAATAATAAATAACCTCAGACAGTAGACCATAGATGTCGTAGGTGCGTCGCTTTTCTGTGGCTGGGGTGTTAAGGGAATTGTGAAAATATATCGGCTACCCTATCCTTCGGGTCAGAACATGATATTGTCATTATGGCGGCAGGAGTAGGTAAGGCGGTGTACCTACCTGGGCAAGCTGCTACATACACATCACTCTACCACCAAGTCGTAGTGTATCTTGGGGGTAGAGTTTCGCAGTCACTCACCAGGATTGGCACAATCGCCTTACTTATTCTTGCCGCCATAACGTCATGACGTGTTCCGGTTTGCAGGGTAAGGTAGCCGGTAAACTTACTTTTGCTTGAGGCCTAACATCCCGGCCTCAGGTTGGCAACGCACTATTACCACCTTTGGTGTTTCTAGGCGGCGAGAATTTCTTACCATCAGGAAATCCGTTTGCTTGTTTGCCTTCTAATGTTATAAAAAAACTTCAAATCGTATTTACGGCTTTAGAAATAATACTATAATCGCGGTAAAACTTCAAAAGACGAATCCAATAGTTTCATTGCCACGCTTTCTTCTAAAGATCGCTAATAATTCCAAGATCCCATTCAAATTTTATTAACATCTCACTAGTAGTTTTGAGTTTTACTTAACTAGCTGTTCCGGCGAACTTCGTTCGTTTGTATGGGAAATTATTAAAATGTCGGTTTTTGTAGTTTCCTCGCTGTTGTAAGGGATAAAATGTACCCAATGTCCTTCTCCCGGTTCTATTCTACCTCTCCATCGCATTTTTAGCCTAATCGGTTTAACTATCACGACTTTCTTTTATACACATAGACGATTCACCTTTCATAATATATTTTTTTGTTTTTATTGTTTCTAAGGTGTATTCTGCTATTCGGGGCCAAGACAAATCCAACGAATCGAAAACCATGAAAATTGGTCCAGCAGATCTCGAGTTATAAATGTTGTAATAAAAACCGACTTTCTTTTATATATTATATAGATGTTGCACAACATTTTCGCCTATCTTAACAACATCATTAATAATTAGGAGAGCCGCTTGCTTGGTTAGAAAAAGCCTTAGAATAAAAAAATGTTGCACCCGCAAACAATGAATTAACGTTAGTGTTAAAAGAAATCGAAAACTGAAGTTTGAAATAAAGTCTTGGTGTTAAAATGCGAAACGGTCATGTGAAAAGAATAACAGATGAAAGATTGACAAAGCAGATATACAATGCAAATGTGAATGGATGTAGGTACCTGGGGAGACCAAGGCTGTCATTCCATGATCAGATCAATCGTGTATTTTTCGACGGTTTTGTCAAGAGTCTCCGAAACCGGCGTGTTTGTATGAAAAGGGTAATGCATGTGAAGGAAGCTAGACCGGTTTGTCAGAATCATGAGGTCTGGCACTCGATATTTTCTGCCTATACCGTAAGGGACTTGCGTGAAGATATGTAAAAACTAACCGAGATAAGCTCCAATTGCTGCATTACAAGGTTTTCTCCCAAATATACAGTCCAGACGCATTCTTATGTAGTCCAAATCTTCGGCTAGTTCTTGGTGACTGTGAGTCTCTTCCGGATGTATTTCAAAGGCTCCTCCAACAAGGAACAGCATTGTAGAAATCAATGTTAGTTTCATGTTTACCTCAAAAATCTAAAAATTGTACAATTTTATTAAGTGCAAGGTTACTGTAAAGTAACTTTACGACTATACCCTCGTTGGTCGAGTGGATAGCGTACACGCCTAACTAAATCGACTTACCGTGAGGCTCAGGTTCGATTCCCGACGGAGGCAGGCATTTGTGTAATGAACATTTAGATGTCTGCGTTTCCGGGTGTGGGTGTTTATTAAATTTATTCTGGTATCTATTTAAGTACTTCTATGTATTAGTATCGTTGACTAACACCCATAACACAAGCATATTATTTGCTTACCTTGGAGTTAGATTTAATTTGTGTAAGTTGTTCAGGGACATTTTTTTTTATTCCCAAGAAGCGGAGCTACAACCACGGTAGTGATTTTATTCTGTGATGTGTTTGGGGCAATCTTAATGCTCATTATTAATCTTAATAATGAAAATATTGATTAGATGTCTTAAAAAAAAAGCAAATTACAGCGTTCACGAATATTTGTCAGACAAAAAATTTCTGATTTAAAATTGATGCATTCTGATTATATTTTGTATGTTTTTTTTTAATTTTATGAATTTTGCAAATTGACATTAATATATTAAAATTAATTAAAATTAAGCATAACTATTTATTTTTTATTTTTATAATTTTTTACATTAAATTTATTAATTAAATTGAGTACTTTATAACCTTAATGATAAAAACATCGTAATTTATTTTAAGACTTACCTAAATTGACATGTGAAATTTTTAATTGTATGTTGAATAGTTTTTGTCTTTGTATTTATTGTCTTGTTTATAGTTCCAATTTCATTTGATTAATAATTTGTTTGACATTAAATTGTTAAAGTATGTAACTTGCATAATTTGCATGCCAATTAATTGGTATAGTAGGTGTACTGTCAATAATTAAGAAAAAAAACATCAAATGTATACCCTGCTAAAAGCAAATAAAGATGATTGATTGATTAAATGTGTTTGAATAGTATAAGTTTCTTTTTAAAATGTATATTTTTTGCAGTTTTAGTAGCGAAACATTACCTACAAAAATACATTTTAAGTAGGTGTTTTGTATGAACAATGTTATAGTTTTGAAATAATAAATACCATTTGTTTTCTGTGGTTGTAATCCCCACCAAATGTTTTATTTTAAACATCTTCTTTGATATTTTGCACAAATTATTTTGATTTTGTATCTTTAGTTAGTTCTTTTGCTATAGGTACTATTAAGTATAACGTACAAAAACACCTTTAATATATCATGTAATATAATACGAGTACTTATCTTTTGATAATACATATAAAATGAACAAAGCAAAACATTCTTTATAGGGTAAAATTTCAAGTTTAAGTATCTAATTCACCTCCATTTTCCCGAAGAGTAAAGCAGATGTACAACCAGGGCACCCACGACTAGCCGAAGACACTAAGTCCCACAATGTGATAGGTGGCAAACCTATCGCTAACCGGACACATATCTAATTCAAGGCAACGTTATATTTATTACAAAATTGACAATTTATACATATATATGTATCTTCACGCCCATACCCCCGAAGTGGTAGGCAAAGGCACAACCAGCGCACCCACTATTAGCCGAAGACAATAAGTCCCACAATGTGATTATTGGATTACATATTCAATACCAGACAACATTACTTTTTTTAGAAAATTGAAAAAATATATAGTTTCTAATTTTTTTGTTTCCTAATCCAGGAATCGAAACCGGGATCTCAAGATGTCAAGTTCGACGCTGAATCGCTAGACCACAGAGGTGCTTATAAATGAATAAGTGAAAAAACTTTGACACTAATAAAAACTAACCCTTATTTATGAAGCAATTATCTTATCGCAAGGTCCTTTATTCAGAACACAATACACTCTTGCGCGTAACTCTTCTTTATCTGCTGGTAACGATTCATGGTCGTGATATTCATCTGGATGTAAATCAAAAGCAGCAGTAAGAAGTAACGTAGCAGAAATCACTATTAACTTCATATTGTATTTAAAATCTGCAACAAACGATACTTGAAACACATCCTAATAGTATGTATGTATGTTAGGGCAGAAAAAGGATTTCTACTCCTTTAAAACTCAAAGACAAACGTCAAAAGACGAAAGTCATTTATTCTGTGACTTTAGGTATTACACTGATGATACCAGTTTGGCGCAACATTTATATAAAAAAATAAAAATGTTATTTTGCTATGTTTTTTATTCACCTAAATCATAATCTAGTTGCCTTAAATCTGAACGCCTTTAGACTTACTTTCAAATTAAACGGGTTATACCTTTTCACCATGTTATTTAACAGACTCTGTCACTTCTCTGTCAAGTGAATTGTGTCACTTAAGGGGCCATATACGCTAAAATACGTCAGCAGTTTACTGTTTTTTTCATACAAAGCAATCATGGATCTTGCTGACAAAAATACACAAGATTAACATGAATATGCTTTACTAGACTAGTGTTTCCAAAACACGATTCATTTTACTTTGCTCGATAGAAAAAAATCAAAAAGTTAACCATTTTTTGAAAGCAAAACCCAACTGTCTACTTCAATTATGAAAATATCGACACCAGATTTAACATAAACATAGATAAGTACTATACCTAAAAGATAAGTGTTTCAGTTTTTATACTTTTTTTCAAATTACTTTTACAGTGTCAAAAATAGTGATTTGTCGCTTAAGACGTTTACTTTAGAGCGCCATTGTTCAAAGTAATAATGGAACGGGGGAGCGCGGTGATTGGCTCTTCTGGCTGACTGAGTATGGGGCCTTAAGCTGAACTTCATACAAAATCCTATTAAGATTATAAATGCGAAAGTTTGTATGTATGGATGTATGGATGTTTGTTACTCTTTCACGCAAAAACTACAAAGCCGATTACGATGAAATTTGGTATGTAGGTAGCTGAAGACCCAGAATAACATATAGGCTACTTTTTATCCCAGAGTTCATTCGGGATTGGGACTTACGCGGGTGAAACCGCGGGGCGCAGCTAGTTTGCTATATATCTATGGAAGTTCCGCCTCTTATTACGTAATATTTATAGACTCTTTGGATAATACATCTTCTAAAATATTGGTCTATAAACCTGTCGAGTAGGCGCACAGATTTATTAAACAAATTTGGTTGTTTGGTTAAAAATAATTTTGTTTTTTACTTAAAACCAACATTAATTAGGTTTGTGCCACACTATACGTCCCTTAACAATAATTATTAATGTTGATTGAACATTATCACATTATATGAGACGTGTACCATTACATTTAACTATTTGATTGTTACATTTGTGTTCTATTAAAACATAAAGATGTGGTTTGAAAGAAAGTGTTGCAAATAAAAATGTGTAAGAACATATTATTTTAGTTCCAATTTGTGATAAGAATGGAGGATAAGTTATTTCTAAACAGATTCAAAAAAATCCACGACTATCCCTAATATGAAAGACAAACTTGGTCTATATTTATATACAATTATATAGGTATGTGAATGTTATATAACATTATTATTTATATTCTTCTGACAATAACCAATAGATATAACAAAAACAGAATGCAAAACTTTTAACAGTTTACGCAAATAGTAGAAGCTCTCAGTAGAAAAAAAAATCCCCCGACTTTAAAACATTCTTCGTTGGTATAGGTTGGTTGGTATAAGTTGTAGCGTGTTGATATATATCCTATCGCCTTCCTAGATAAATGGGCTATCTATTTTTTTTTAATCGGAATAGTAGTTGCTGAAATAAGCACGTTCAAGCAAGCAAACAAACAAACTCTTTAGTTTTATGATTTTGTTATAGATACGGTATACCCCATTTTCATACGAGTACATACTAGTGGTCGTCCATTGGTCGAATTTTGACCATAAGAAATTTTAATATCTTGTTGAATGGAACGTTATCTTCATTTCTCAAGACCAGCTACAGCTTTGTTTCCAAACTTTTTAGTGCGCCGTCTGTGGTCTTTTATCGTTATCATCAATATATTTCGGCTGTGCAATTTCAAATCATGGTAAGGGACATCTCTATCAAAAATCGGGTTTTTGATGCACCTAGATAATGAGGCTATTCTAGATCGATCTGCATCGTCAAAATATCAAAAAACAGCTTAGAATTTGGATTTTTAATTTTCATAAACCTAGTAAGTACACAGTCGTGACACAAAAAGAGTTAAAAATAACTTAATAAACCTAGAAAGGGACATTGACAACTTTAAAACCTAGTAAATGATGTCCTTTGCTATGTTTTTAAAGTTGTAAAGCGACTTACTAGGTTTTTGAAATGGTTGAAGAATGGTTCTGGCCAAACGATCAGTAAGAGACGAGGATTCAAAAGACGAAAACATACTAGCGTTCGTTTGTTTTTGTTAAATACCTGAGATATATGGACTCAACATTAAAAGTATTTGAATTGACAAAGTTGACAAGAGAAGTGTAAAAAATTCAGTTTTATTATGGCTAGTGCAGTTATCGCACCATATCACCAATTCCCTCTCTGTTTTTCTAATAATGCTGATAGCGCATCTATAATATTATTCACATCTCTACCAGCCGAGACTTCATGGAAAAGTAATTGTACATAAGTCTTTATAATTTATGCAAAGTACAAATTTACTGTTAACGTCAGTCATTTCATGGATAGATTCAAATGTCATATTAAGACGACTCTAAAAAAAAATCTTATCTTTGCCATATCGGATGTCAATATCACTTTTTGCAGATCCATTAAGTATATCTATCTTCATTAGTATTCATCTTTTCAGCGTCTTCTTGGTATCTAAGGATTGCCTTCTTAGCCTTTGTCTTATATTTATTTAAATTTATATTTTACTTTCTTCTCTTCAGAGCTTTCATTATTTTTTACGGCAATTATTTGTGAACTATTATCAGAAATCTGTTGTTCATGGGCTTGAACATCAGATGTCTCATTGGTAAACTGATTTAAATATATTTTGTAGGTTCCGTATACATTGCGATAAAATCTGCGGTATTTTTAAAACGGTGGCCTTGCTCCTGCTCCTTAAAAATATTAACATTATGTAAGTTGAGAAAAAATATCAGTGGATTTAAAAGAAGTCGTGATAATTCCAACGATGTTCGAAAGACATTTACTTTAAATTCTGTTGTCGGTGTTAGATTTGTAAGAGAGAGCCGAAAACTATTTTACAAAGAGGATTTTGACGAATAGGCTTCGTCAAAATCCTATTTGTAAATGGAATAAGATTTTTTCTAGATAAAAATGAATGTAGAATTACTACCGCAAGCTAAGAATACTGCAAGAGGTATAAAAAATTAAGAAAGATGGAATTGTTTCCAAACTTGTACCGCTCACGCCTCCAAACCGAAGAAACTTGGATAGATTTGCTAGTTTGCGATGTATCCGAAGATTTAGTTGCTGATGGACAAAATAATGAAACAGAGTGTCATGCTCATTTTTTCTATCTTTTAATTCTTTTCAGAGTCAAAGATCCGGACTATGTACATGATATATTTCGAGAAGATAAACGCGATTTTTCTTCTAAAGTATTTTAAAAATGATGGCCTTGATTCTGATTTGCGTTTTCTTGCATTAACTGAAAATGCAAATGAGATACCGTGCCATCCAACATTGCATCTTCGGTTTACATTGCAACTTATCCAAATTCCATCGTTTTAAGGAGCAAGAACAAGCCAACTGTTTTCGTGAGAATATAAATATCGTAGATTTTATCACAATGTACCAATATACAAAATGTTGAAACCGAGTATCATGCTCATTTTTTCTATCTTTTAAAACTTTTTAGAGACTTTTAATTAGAAAGAGACATGACATTTAGTAGGAGACTGATTATAATAATTTTTAAATAATATTTTTAATAGTTATGCGTTTTCGTTTATACTTAATTCCACTTCATCATTCATTTCACAAATCATTCACATTTATTTTGACTTTCTGAACAATACTTACTAGGAATTTTAAAAATATTCATAGCTTACATAACAATTTTAACACCTAGTAGCGGCACATAAATATTTACTTAATAAAAATATAAATATGTATATATTGCAATAACACAAGAGCTAAAATGATAGAAATGTCATACCTACTAATAGTTAAGTTCTAACAACAAGTGCTATCATTATGGACGAGAGGAGTAAAAAAGTTTTAAACGACTTTTAAATGAGGTTATGGATTTACTATTACGAATATCAAGTTTTTTTTAAAATACGCACCGGATTTTATTCCGGTTTTTTTAGTAGAGAGAGAGATTCAAGAGAAAGGTTTATATATATAATAACATAGGTACTACTAGTGGTAGAGTTTAGCAGCGACTCGTCTGGATTGGTGCCACCGCCTTACCTATTCCTACCTCCATAACGTCATGACGTGTTCCGGTTTTGGAGGGTGAGGTAGCCGGTAAATTTACTTTTCTTGAGGCCTAACATCCCGGCCCCAGGTTGGCACCGAACCATTACCACCTTTGGTGTCTATAGGCGGGGTGAATTTCTTACTATCAGGAAATCCGTTTGCTTGTTTGCCTTAAAATATCATATAAACATATATACATAATAGAAGTTTGTCCATCATTGCACAGCCCTTCTCAGTATGCACAAAACTAGAACCTGTTGCTTGTAAAATGTAACTGTTTGTTGACCTCCTTCGCTTTTTCATAAGTTAAAAAGCGTACAGAACTCCATTTTTTGCAGACATAAATTAACTGAAATACACTCGAAATGTTATTTAAGGTAGTAGTTACTTTAAACAAAAACAAAAAACTGTAACAAAACAAGACAAAGAAATACATTTTATTATGCGATGGCATTCAACAGTTTTTTTGTGACAAAGGAAGTTGAATAAGAATATTTTAGTTTCACACTAACCGGTTCGTCAAAGCTGCATATATTTAATAAATATACTTGGTCAAGTTAAAAAAAAATTAAATCTAACCTCAAATTAAGCATAGATATTTAAAGCTTGTGCGATGGGTGTTAATTGACGAACCACATCAAATTAGCTTTTATTACGTAGATCTATACAAAGATTATTGTAACGCGTTTATATAATTCTAAAACTACCACCAGATCGGAATGCGGCCTTTCACAGAGAAGATCCGGCAAAAGAAACTCAGTGGGGTTGTCTTTTTTCTTGTAAATCTAATTTACAAAAGCTTATTACATTTACAAATAATAACCGTTTGTAGATATTGGTATGAGGAGCAAATAATCCTAAACATTTCTTTCTGTCTTCTAAATATACTGAAATCTAAACACATACACACAAACACATATGTATTATACAAGTACATATAAATACTTAAATAGATACCAGAAAAAAAAAATAATCACTCAGACAAATATATGCAAAAACCTAAATGTTTACCTTTATCACACAAATGCCTGCCCCTATCGAACTTGACCCTCGCTATAGTTTGATGAAATTAGTCGTGTATGCTAACACCTCGACCAACGAGGCGGCCAACAGTTACAGCTTTTATTCATATGTGTAAGAAATATTGAAGATTTGTTGTTTTTGTTTTCGAAATTTTATCCCCAGTCAAATATAAATTATTGACTTTATAAGCAAATCTAGTGGAAGAAGGGTAAGTAACCTGATTAAATAAAAGCATTAAAATAGCTTACATTTAATTTCAAATCTTCAAGAATCTTTAAGTGAATTTCCTTAAAATCTTAACAAACAGACAAACTTCCACATTCACGGTATTGGTATCGTTAAAACTTAGAATGAAGTTCAAAGGCCTTAAGAAGAGCAATATCTTCAAATGTTCCTGTTTGTTTGGAGTATCAAATTATAAAGTTTGTGGTTGTCTTTAAAACCTGGAACAGATAGTTCGCATATTGGCCGTTGGGGTACCACAAGGCGCGCTACTTAAGTTACCCTACTCATGGCATGTGGCTCTGTGAGGTCTCTGCGGTCTAGGTGTTAAACTTGACTTCATGAGGTCCAGGTAACAAAAAATGTAGGTTTTTGCAATTTTCTACTAGAAAAATGTTCCTCGGGATTGGATGTGTGACCGGTAGGCTTGCCACTTTTTACATTGTGGGACTTAGCATCCATGGCTATACGTGGGTCCAACGCTTGCTTTCAGGACTAGGTTTCACCCATACCTAAAAGCCTGACGATGGTGGTTTTCTATCTGGTAAAGAAGGCGACAAAGATACACTACATAGGCGGTCACACTGTAAACTGTTTACTGACTAATGATCCTAACAAATGCTTCATGTCCGTGTTTTCCCCTCTTCGGACATTCGACCACTTTATGCTGAAAGCTGTACTATCTCACCACCCAACGTGACTACTTCTTATAATTCGATGGGGCCGGCTGCACGCACCAAAAAACATGACTCATGCGGCGTTACATCGGTCTGAGGTGTTCCATTTAAGGCTTGAAGTGCAAGCGAGAGCGCGGAACGAGCGACAAAGTGGCACAATCCGCCTCCATTCTTATGAAGTTGTCGCGTTCTATTATCGTCAGTAAACCGACTTTACAGACAACCGCTCTTTTTTCAAGAGCGTAACTTCTTAGCAATTTACCCTTGGTGAGAGGTGTGTTTTGCTTCAGATGATCCTACCAAATGGGTCTCCGCAATAGTTGCCATGGTTTGCCTTGCTATAGAATACTGTATTATTTTTCTCTTAGACCGATTCGTGGAGGATGTCAGCGGCCACATCGCTCGTGTCGCGGCGACAAAGTGTTGTGTTTGATTTAAGCACAGTGTCGATCCGGCGCGGGCGGCAACATTTTTTGAACCGAGTGCTTTTGATTCATATAATTTATTATATATTCACATAATAATACCCCAACAACTTGCACGATTATACAGGAATGGGTACAGAAACTTTTGATTTTTATTTTTTATTGTAGGAACTATACAGTCCAATTTAGAAACTACCTACACAAATTATAATCTTTTTCTATTATTCAAATGTTTGCTATTCCAAATTGGCGATCTAACAAAAATTTCACTAATTGATTACTCCGGTAAAATGCTGCGATTTAGGTAAATTTATCGACAATTATTAAATACGAAGGCAAATACAGCACTACGTTGACTCAATCGCAGGGAGACCACTTGACGGTCGCTCGTTCACTTACTTCAATAAGAATCTATGTGTTATATCGCGCCGTTCTCGCCGCCGCCCCGCAATCGCCGAGATCCAGTTTGTAGCCTTATAGTTACTGTAGTGGCTGGTATTTAAAACAAGTTTTAAATTATAAAATTTTCAAATATACAACTAAAATATTCTCGATTCATTCTGCTTCGATTCTGGTTCTAGATTTGGCATGAGAAAAAATGATAGTCTATTTTTATCCATAATACGAAAGAACTGCTATCTGGTGCCTGCTGCTCAGTGGTGGGAAGACGATGTGTTGTTGACTGAGTTACTTCCGGTTGCCACTCCTGATTGCTGAGGGAAGGCGCCAGAGGGTCCCACCACCCCAACCACTGAGGCTAACAGTAGCAGTGAACTTGGAATCCCACGCCCACATATTTTCTCTAAGCTATTTTTTTATTATTTATTTTGTTATATTAAAGCGGTATTTTCTTTAGATTTTTATTTTAACCTACCACATCATTAGGATTCCCTTTAACAGTTTGTCTTTTTGCTTGTTTGTTTATTTTTCTTTATTTTCTTCTCCTTTTTTTTCATAATTTTCATAATTTTGAGCTATGTTAATTCAAAAATATCTTTGCCTAAATAAACTTTCAATATTGAGACGATAATGCATTAATATTTTAAAAATCCTAGCTTTGTGGGAAGCGGGATGGTCTGACGTTCGGTAGCTCTCCTACTAATTTTAAACTTATTATGTATAATTTTGTATTTCGTTTACTTATTAAATTCAGATGTTTCTCTTTTAGTGAGTATATATATTTTTAATGAGTATCTTAATGTCGTTTTTGCTATTTAAATTACCTACGTTTGTTTGTTAACATTATTTTAATTCTGTTTTTATTGGAAACATTTTCACGTTGTTTTATATGCGTTATCGTATTTATATTCGTAATTTTGAAGGTTTTTTTAGCTATTCCAGCGAACTTCAAAAGTAAGATGTAGTTTTTCCTAGTTCCCTCGCAGTCTGAGGATACAAAAAAGTATACCATGACCGTCTCCTGACTAAGTAAGCTATCTTTCCATCAATTTTCAGCCAAATCAGTTCAATATTTTTGAGGTTATACCTAATTAGTGTAACTAACACGACCTGTTAAAAAAATCGCATCAAAATCCGTTGCGAAGTTTTAAAGATTTATGCATACAAAGAAACTTTATTTTATATTATGTAGTAACTAGCTGATTCGGCAAACTTTGTTCATTTTGTTCAGTATGTATGGAAAAAATCAAAATATTGTTGAATTATGCTATGTTTGTCTCTTCGTTCTAAGTTAGCGGCACGCAAATTTTCACCGAAATCGCTTTAGCCGCTCTTGGGTTATAAATAGTGTAACTAACACGACTTTCTTTTTTTTAGATATACCTACTTAGATGATGTGTTATTAGATGTCACGCATATTACTAGGAAATAGGTCCTTATTTTGTGTTGAAATTAAATCAATACATATTACGTGTACTTTGATCTTTATTTAATTGAGAACAGTTATCGAACAGTTATCGCCTCTGTGGTCTAGCGGTCCGGGTGTTGGACTTGACTGCATGAGGTCCCGGGTTCGAATCCCGGGTAGGCCAATAAAAAGAAAATTGGATTTTTCAAAAAAAAAATGTTGGTCGGGATTGGAAATGTGCGCGGTTTGCGATAGGCTTGCCACCTATCACATTGTGGGACTTAGTGTCTTCGGCAGTTCGTCGTCGTGGGTGCCCTGGTTGTGCCTCTGCCTACCTCCTCGGGTAATGGGCGTGAAGATACAGTTATAAGAAATAATCAAAACATTTACTTTAATATTTGTAACATTTATTTCATTAAATTAAGCCTTGGCTACAACTTCTATAAGATTATCCATATGTTTGCCTGTTGGATCATATTTTTTAACAAACTCCACATAATCTTCAGGAAAATACTCCTTGGTAGACTTTAAAAATGCATAAATTAGTTTTTTTGCATCCGGTTTACAATAAGCACATTCAGTTTCCACTGTTTTTGGGAATTGTTCTGAAATTATTTAGAAAAAATGTTTTCTACAATTGTATGTGTACATTATTATTTAAAGTGATTTTTTTTTAATTAACAGAGAAAACTGAAATAAGGAACAAAACAACAACAAAAAATTATCTCTTTTTTAAAATGTAGTTATATTTAAAAAATAGCAAAACATGAACAAAAAGTAGTTAAGAATGTGTCATAATTTTTTTTAGTACGTTTAAAAACTTTTAAAATGTCATTTTTGACTATAAAATTATTATAATTTTAATATATCACACTTGGACTTCTAATGAAGTTAAACAACCAGTTAAAAATACTGCTGCAAATAAGTTAATTGCCTTACTTATTCCCATTGCGCGCTTTATGCGCTGAAGCAAAGTCACCGATCCATTATTATATCTCTAAATACTTTACATGCACCGCGTATAAGGTTCAAACGAGGAGTATTACTGTTCATATGATATACTGTGAAATAAAGGCATTGAAAGTACCTCCGCTGGAAAGAGCACTCCACAGCAGAACTACCAATCAATTGTTATATCTCTAAATACTTTGCATGCATCGCGTATAAGGTTCATACATCGTTACTGTTCATATGATATACTGTGAAATAAAGGCATCGAAAATACCTCCGCTGGAAAGCGCACTCTACAGCAGAGCTACCGAACAATTGTTATATCTCTAAATACTTTACATGCACTGCGTATGTTGTTCATACGCAGAGTATTAATGTTCGTAT
The DNA here is from genome assembly GCA_002245505.1 of Calephelis nemesis. NCBI lineage: Eukaryota > Metazoa > Arthropoda > Insecta > Lepidoptera > Riodinidae > Calephelis > Calephelis nemesis. The sequence goes on from NJDD01000472.1 coordinate 88,439, forward strand.
GCTAGACTGTGAAATAAAGGCATTGAAAGTACCTCCGCTGGAAAACGCACTCCACAGCAGAGTTACCAATCAATTGTTATATCTCTAAATACTTAACATGCACTGCGTATAAGGTTCATACGCAGAGTATTAATGTTCGTAAGCTAAACTCTAAAATAAAGTCATTGAAAGTACCTCCGCTGGAAAGCGCACTTTACAGCAGAACCACCGATCCATTATTAAATCTCTAAATACTTTACATGCACTGCGTATAAGGTTCATACGCGGAGTTTTACTATTTGTACGCTAGACTATTAAATAATGGCATTGAAAGTGGCTCCGCTGGAAAGCGTACTCTACATTAGACCTACCTGAAACTCGACCTCGGAAATTACTGTAAAACGTATTTATGTGTATAGTGGTAATAAGTGGTAAGTGGTAAGTACAAGTATTTACTACAAAAAAGTGCGTATACAATGGAATTCCACCAAGCGCCGACGATAGCAAGTATAGATCGTATTCATTTTTGTTGAAAATCTCTTTACAGAAGCTCTTTCAAGTGTTCGTATAGAAAATCATAATTAGATGAAATAGAATTAGATTAGGTGACAGCCTTCTATAGACATTATTATCAGATTGAACTAATGAAAACTGCTTTCCATTAGTTCAATCAGTTGAAAATGTCTATAGAAGGATTTCACAAACGCCCTGAATTTAATTTGGAAAAATGTCATGAATTTTATTCCTCCTATTACCTACCGGTGGTGTTATGTGTCTATTATACATGCTAATGAAGCTAATCTTCAACTTTTACTCTTTTACAGCTAACTTCAGGTAGGATTGCTAACAAGCAAGCGGATGTTCTGAGGTAAAAATAGTTTAATAATTTTCGAAACCGGTTGATAATCAAACTACTTTAGTAAAAATAAACATTTTTGTACAGTGTACATAAAATACAGAATAAATACATATATTTTGCGTATTGTAGCAAAATGTATTATGCTAATGCTTGCTTTCCGTTGTTGTTGATAGCAAAACGTTTGTAGAAGTTTTCTGTGAATATTGAAATTTATTGCAATCATTAAAATTATTATCTAGTAATATTTTTTAGACAAACACTATAAGAAGCATCCTTAAAGATATTTTCCTCAAAGATAAATATCTTTTACAGTTTTTAAGTACGAGTTTCAAGTGTATATAATGTTTCTATACGCTCGCCAGCGGAATTATTTTTAATGCCAATTATTTCATAGCAAGCATTCATTTGTACGTCGCATTTGTATTCAAATGTTTGTACATTACAAATAGGTGTTGGGCGTACAGTATTTTAAATGAAATGGTTCGTTCGGTATTTATCGGAGTGGATCTGCTACAAAGTATGACCACTTTAATGTTCGTGCTCACCATTGCAAAATTATCATAAAGTGCTAGGAAATAAAATGAAACGAAACAAAATAAAATTAACGAAACAAAATTGCTATTTATTAGCTGAATTATAGAAGTACCCGCCTAACACCATTGACCATCGACACGGGTTTGTGTGAAGAACATTTAGATGCCTGCATTTCCGAAATTCGGTATTTGTTTAGTTTATTGTGATCACTATATAAGTATTTTTATGAGTTAGAATCGTTGACTAGATGTGTGCTGTGGGTAGCACAAGCATAGAATTTGTTTACTTTGAGGTCAGAAAAAAAGGTTGTTACAAAAAAGTTTGATTATACCAACATATTCTACCACATGTCCATGTACATATAAGTACTATTCAAGTAAGTATATAATAATACGGTTTAATATGGCGTCCGTTCTTGACAATTTCGTTTTTCATACTGGAGGGTAGTGCTGTAAGAAGACTTGTACATCTGACTTAACAAAGTAAGTGAAGTAGACCAGTAGCAGCTTTGGTGTATTTAGGCACTTAAATAATACAAAAAGACTTTTATAGACATCCTTAATTATATTTTTTATTGTATTTCAAATGTTTTACAAATGATACTTAATTGTTTCCTTAGCTGCCAGATACTTCTGTTGATAATTGCCAAAACAGCTATGATCCTAACTTCCAGTTTCTAGGTTAATAAGCATGTGTTAAATGTTTTATTTTTTTATTAAAGAGCTTATTTGAATAAATGCATGATAATTTTATAACATTAGTAGACACTAATAAACTTTGCTTTTAAATCTGTCTGTAAGGTTGTCACCTTAGAGTATTATTCTACATGGGGTTTTATTTTAAAAAAAATCATCACGATATCAAAAAGTATCCCTAAGTAATTAGATAAGTTGGCCCGATCCCTCTTCGTAAGTAACCTAGACCGAACAGGTTGTAGACTGTCAAAATGCAATGCAAACAATCCAGTCGAATAAATTCCTGTCCAAATAAATATAGTCGAAGAATCAAAGTCGAAAGTCCGTTACTAGTTTATTAATTAGACAACTTCAGTCTGTAGTGAATTCTTCCTTTAATACAGACTAGAACGTAAAACAAAGAACGTAAAAAAATAGAACTCTCAAATTTGTTATCAGGGATCTAATTAAGCTTAAATTATAATAGAAAAGCCCTAGGGGCCACATAGTTTTTCAAATGGAGCAAATAAATACTTTTCCCCTGCACTTACTGATAAACATTTTCAATGTATGGCTAACAGACTGTGCATTTCCTGACGAGGGGAAAGAAGCCAAACCACAAACGAGCGAATCAGGTAATTTTGTGAGTAATTATCGCCTCTCAAGTCTTATTAGATTACGTGGTAAAAATATTTACGAGTGTCTTGTCTTCACCCGCCTTAAGACAGCCGTTGCTGAGGAACATATTTTGTTAATGGATGAACAATTTTCGTTTTAGGCAGTTACTACTAATGGCACATAGTGGATGGCAAACGTAAAACAAAACCCATATATACAGGCCAAAGCATTTAACAAGGTCTAGCACAACGGCCTAATCTATAAACTCTACGTAATAGGCTCCAGACAGAATAGTACTAATAATACGAGACAACTTACCAAATCGCAAATATTAATTTCGCGTAGAAGGTACTGTCTTCAGCCGTAAATTCCAACACTGTGAAGTGCCACAGGGCTCTGTACTTTTACCTTAACTATACACCCTATACACCAACGACCTAACTCGACACCTTCACGTCCACTTAGTCCCCGTCGTGGACGATCCTGTGCTATACACGTTCCACTGTAATAAGAAACTAACAGGTGACATTCCCCGTAGCGCGGCCACGCTCCTAGGCGGCTAGAAGTAGCGTACAAAGTAAACCCGGACAAAATTTCCAATGGGTGTCCTTTATCTGAGATAATTGGCCGTATGAACTGAAATGAGACCCGATCGTAACCCGGGTACTATTCAAGGGTTCAGTACAATAACCACTTGGGAAAAATACAAAATACCAAGGGTTACTTTAAACAGTTGTACCTCTGCCTACCTCTTCGGGGATATGGGCGTGAAGATACTTTTTTACTCTAAACAGCGTCTTTCGGACGTCTTTTATTTTCTGATGGACCAAAATTTGTATTATAGGGTATTATTAGTGTGTGCAGTAAACGAATAATATCTGCTAGACTAGACTGATGGCCAGTTCTCAGGTACCAGATGCGCACACTAAGTTTTGTCCGTGAGAAAGTAAGTAAAATCTGAGGGCCCTGGGATCTTGGTCAAATAGGTTCATGCGTACCTATCTCATAACGCAACAACCTACGTTGCAACATCAATTTATCCAAAATAAACGTTGTCGCTTAACAATAATGGCACTAGAATCCACGTGTTAATACACACCGGTGTCCTTGTTAGGTTTCGGAGACGTAGACTCGCCAACGCCTGCCTCTCTGGGTGTCTCAAAATACTACGTTAACTTTTCGCCGCTAAAAACTAGCTTTATTTTTACAGTCTTTTTTAAACGAATAAGTTATATTTTCAGTTTTTGAAAATGTGCAACTTTGAAACTGGTATTCGTTAAAAAATTTAAATAAATAAATATACCTCGACAAATTACATAAATTAAATCTAATCCCAAAGTAAGCAAATTATATGTCTGTGTTATGAGCGTTAGTCAACAATGCTAATACATAGAAATACATATAATATAATAATAATATATACTAGAATAAATTTAATATACACCCAGACCCGGAAATGCAGACACCTAAATGGTCATCACACAAATGCCTGCCCCTGTCAGGAATCGAAGACGACTCTCGCGATTGGTCAGTGTAGTTCGGCGTGTATGCTAGCCACGCGACCAAGAAGGGGGTAAATTGAGATATCTCTATGTTTTTTTAAGATTTTGTGTTATCTTTATATGTGAAGAGAGAGAGAGAGAGAGAGAGAGAGAGAGAAATATCCCAAATGAACTTAGTCATATTTCGACTAATGATTTTTGCCCACATTTGTATCACCTGATGACAAGATACAACTATGGGCTTTAGACACAATGGATGTTGACATGACCAGTCACTGTGAAGGTCAAAAACTTAATGATATGCCAATTAAAAAAACATAAACGAACCAACATAAGATGCAACAATCTTGTTACAAGGTTTTCTGTCCAGAGCGCAGTCCATTCGACTACGTAAAGTTTCGATGTCTTCAGCTAGTGATATGTAGTCATGAGTCTCTTCTGGGTGTATTTCCATCGCATACACGAAACCCATCATCGCGAAAAATATAAATACTTTTATATTTACGTCTAAATTCTGAAATGTGACAAAATTTAGAGAAAGTTTTTTAAATTTTGAAGTGAAAACTTCTTTAGCGGCGTTGTGCACTTTTTTGGGGTTGAGTAAAAACTTGACCTGATCGAAAATTCGTAAGACGGTATAGCACGCTTTCACGAATGTTCGTGTTGTCATGTTTGTGTACGATAGCGCAATATATGAATACTGTATTCTACCGCAGAAACGATAGTACTTTCGCACTGATAATTAATCATCGTGCAAAATGATTCCCTAACCATTCCATAATTTCAAAAATGCACAACGTTAATATAAAAGTTTTCACTTCTGCCGGCACACCCGGAGTGCAACCCGTATTTTTTTAAGATATTGGAACGTAAACAAGCAGAAAGATTTCCTGACAGTCAGAAATTCACGCCGCCTAAAGACGCCAAATATGATAATGGTGCGTTGCCAACCAGAGGCTGTAATATAGCCCCAAGCAAAAGTAAGTTTTCCGGCTACCTTATCCTCCGAACCAGAACACGTCAACAGCAAGCACTAACGTTATGACGGCACAAATAGTTGAGGCGATGGTACCGATCCGGGCAAGTCTCTGTGAAACTCCTCCACCTAGTCAGATGTCACGGTGTTAGTGACGGTAAGCCTATGCTCGCCTTTTACGAGCTGCCTGGAAGCAGATGGTCTATTCTGCAAAAGGAGCCCAGACCAACACGCTCAACCAATTATACAATTTTATGAAATAAAAAAAAAATAGACGTCTTAATTTTTTCATATGATTTTTTTAGGTTAATTGTAGATTATTATATTATTTAAAAACTGTTTTGAGAAAAATGACGTTTAAGAAATTTGTGCATAGATTCTGAAGAGACCCTAAAAACTTTGAGCCCAAATAGCAAAAACTACAAGATGGTGGCTGTATTGCAAACTATAATGAGATGTTTTAAAGTTTGTTTATATTTACCTAAAATGATAAATTAATTCAATAATTAAAACGATTCCATTCCAGGCAGTTATAATGCCTGCCTAATATTATAAAGTGTGATAGTTTGTCCTTCTTCACGTGACAGCAGAGTTATGATACGGTATTTACATTGTGTTTTATATAGGATGAAAGTACCTTCATACCCATATCTTCGAAGAGGTAGACATAGGCACAAACATGTATACGATATCACTATATTAAACATAAAATAAATAAATTAACGACTACTTTCTCGGGCAGCATAATATAGCATATTATGCAGGTACTGTAATCTTAACAAATAAAACATTTATTAATTGAAAATTGCCACTTATTGCCTCTGTGGTCTAGCGGTTCAGTTGTTGGACTTGATTGCATGAGGTCCCGGATTTGAATCCCGGGTCGGGCAAAAAAAGAAAATTTGAGTTTTCCAATTTTCTTATTTAAAAAAAAATGTTGCTTGGGATTGGATATGTGCCCGGTTGGCGATAGGCTTGCCACCTATCACATTGTGGGACTTAGTGCCTTCGGCTTGTCGTGGGTGCCCTGATTGTGCCTCTGCCTACCTCTTCAGGGATATGGGCGTGAATATACTAATTGCAACAATTTTGAAATACGAATAGAAACGTTTACTTACACACATTTACCAAAATTTCTGTCTGTAGGTCTGTAAATTGTGTATTCGTTCATATCATATGAAATACCATTATTATGAATACTGTAAAAAACAATTGTCCAAAAAAATCAACAAGAAGTTATGCAGATAATTTATTTTACTAAAAAATATACTTTGACTTGTAATAACTTTCCTTTTTTAAAATTAACTCCTACCTTTTGTTAACGTACCAAAGTAAATGCCACCTCACTTGTTTAAACATGAAATGATTTGTGTAATATTTTTATTTAAATTATCACATTACGTTACGCTAGGTAGAAAGAAAATATTTTTAATAATGTAATTTTAGGGATCTAACAATTGAAAAATTAAAAATAAAATATCTCCTGTTAAATGCTTTTTAATTTATTTAATTACAAAAAAACTACATTCTGAATCGACGTCTGCTTTTTAATGTTAAGTTTAAAAAATAGTTTTTAAACTCAGCTAGTCTTAAAAGTTATTTTTGAGGACTGGTTGAGTTTTCAATACAAACTTTTAGCACTATGTGATTTTCGTACATTTAAAAATTTATAGGTTTGCCGAAAAGCGCTATGAGGGGATTGTAATAATCTTGTTTTGTACTTGTTTTATTAAACACTAGCTTCCGCCCGCGACTTCGTCCGCGCTTGATACTTGAATTTTTGCTATAATTTTTTATAGCACTAATACGAGTAAAACGACTCTTCGTGTAAGAATAATAAAATTTTTTTACTCATAGCAGAACTTATCGTAGTATGCGTATATGTGTGGTTATATTAAAAAAGGAGATGACCTTATTTTTGCCTTTTTCTAACTAGTGGTCGCCCGTTGGTCGAAATATAACAAATTTTAATATCTTGTTGATAAGAATGCCATCTTCATTTCTCAAGACCAACTACATTTTTTCCAAACTTTATAGTGCGCCATCTGTGATCTTTTATCGTTATCATCTATATATTTTTTGTGTGTGTTAAATGCATGGTAGTGTGAGTAATGCTTTATTTATTGAGTTTATTTATTTTATAAGCGTTATTATTGAAAAATATTAGCGTTCTGCACTTCTACACATAAAGTATAATTGTGCCAAATTTTACGCTCCTGCGTCAGAGCAATTTTCGTAAAAAGGGGTTCAAAGTTTTGGCATCACGTATTAATATATAGATTTGTCTATTTTTTATGAGCTGTAGGTATACCAAGTATACAAGCTTGGGTTATTTTAATTTTGTGCTGCCTTATGAAGATTCAATGCGTAAGTCAATTAACTGACAGTTGTGTAAAATTTACATTTTCGTTAAAATGTTTTGAATGATTTTTCTTATTAGTAAAGAGTTAAAAGTTAAACGGCGAGTTATTACTACAAATTTCAAAAAGTAAAGTCTAAGAACTTGCGGAGCGAGTGTGAAATCTGCGGTTTTATTTAAAAACTACGAGACCGCTAATTTGTGCGGTCACAAAGCCGTTGCGGTTGAAATCATCGCTTCCTGGTTGTACCTATCCCTACTTCTTCAGGGATTGGACGTAAAAATGCTTGTTTTACATATTAACATTAATTGTGAAATTCTTTCTTCTGCAACAAATTAAAAAAAAATTTGGACACCCCTTTTATTACCTAAACATCATTAAAACCACAAATATAAAATAACATTAGTTATACTTTTTAAAATTCATTATAATTTACTACTACTGATTACTTTTTGTTAATACTTGGTGGACTTTGTACTTTCTTTAAAGTTGTATGTTATATAACCCTCAGATGCATTGTATAATGTTAAATTGCTTGAAATTTATCAAATGATTTATTCCTATAAATTTTAAAGAAAGAAAAAATTTCGCCCCAGACAGGATTTGAACCTGTAACCTTTCGTCTCAAGCCGACGAATGCTCTAACCAATTGAAAATGATTTATTGCCTTAATTTTGAATATGGGAATGCATAGTGGTGACCATTGAACTGTTTGCTTTATGTAAATGTTGCTGTACTTTTGGGCTCTACCTCATCCGAGCTTCAAACACTGGTCAAGGTTATGATAGACAATTTTAAAGCAAGAGATTTAAATAATGCAAAGAAAATCAAAGTGATGGTATTGGAAAAAGAAGTGGCTAGAATGGATGCAAGAGTTTTAGCAGATGATGTAGTTATGTAAAAAGTAAATGAAAATGTATATGCCAGTAGAGATTTATAGATAGGAAGTTAAACTTTTGATGTAGAGAGAAGAGTATTCGCAAGGGACACTGTGAATGGAACCATTGGGTAATTTACTTTCAAGCCGGGGCGCAACTCAAGAAGCTGAAGCTGGTTTGTATAATTTTGTATTTTGGGTAGGTTACTACTCAAAATTTTGCAAAAAAACACAAATTCCTTCAAATTAAGAGCGCTTCAGGATCTAATACGTTTACAGTCGCAAAGAAGAAAGTGTTAGTGTAAAAATAAGAAAGATTATAATTGATTGGTATAGTTACGTAGAAAAGACGATAATATGTATTTAGCGCAAAAGAATAACAGCTGAATGTCAACAAAAGAGGAAAAAAGAATTTTCGGAGGTAGTGCTATGCGAAGATTCTGGATATTGGTCTGGATACCGGTACTCTGGATTTGCAGAGTCGCGGATGATACTTAATACTATTAACGTAATATGTGTAGTGCATTTGTTTGACTTTGACTTCCCTTTATTCTGCAACTTTGGACAACATACGTACTTCTTCGCGCCTTTATGGGGTATGTAGAGGGAATCGAATGCCATATCAGAAGATCCTGACAGATCTGACGTGCTGACTTTCTCTACATTCATTGCCCCTCTCATACTAATATGTCGGTTTTGGAGATTCTTGACACCATCTTCGGATAATATGGTAGCGATTTTTAATTTGAACGAAGAGCAGTTAAAAAAATTAAATTTGTTAAATCTGCAATAGCAACAAAATTTTACAATCATTGTTGCCGATCGCCTGTTTTCCTTATAAAAAGTGGAAGTTTAAAAAAACGACAATGTGAATTAATTTATTTCAAACCAGAATATTAACTATCTTCTAATAGTGCTAGCAGCTTATCTATATTTTTTCTTTCAGGATCAAATTTTTGTACAAATTTGACGTAATCTTCAGGGCTATTATGTGCAATACTTGTAACAAACGAATGTATAAACTTCTTTGATTCTGCATTACAACTCGCACACATATCACTTAACGCTTTGGGAAACATTGCTGAAAATAACAATATCATTTTTGTATTTTGAGATAAAAGTAGCAAATATAACTATAGAAATATACTCTCTGCTTTCATCAAATTTGCAGCTACAATGCCATTTACCATTAATGACAAAAAAGTTTGAATAATAGTTTGTCAATTAATATAAAGATGCTCTTTTATTATATAAATTTCTTTTTAACAATTACATATAGTTTACACGTGCCAAGCAAGACTATATTTTATAACATCAATTAGATTTTTATTATTATTAAATGGAAGTGGCTAGCGTACACGCCTAACTAGAACGACCAACCGCAAGGCTCGGGTTCGATTCCTGAAGGGGGCAGGCATTTGGGTGATAAACATTACCGGATTCCGCATCTTCCGCATCTGCATTACCGCGTCTGGGTGTTTATTAAACTTATTTTGGTATACCCACCCATAACACAAGCATATAACTTGCTTACTTTGGGGTTAGATTCAATTATTTAATTGTTCTTCCTTTTTCCTTAATGTGAAAGAACGTTTTTTTTGTATTGCCAGATTTATGAGTTGGTATAAAAGCGCCAGGGGCAAAATAAACATCTCATAATGTAGGTAATAAACGTAGTAGGTATAGGTAGTGTATAGGTAGTGTAGGTTATGGGACGTTGTGAATATGAGGTTCCCATGTAAAGTTGTTGTTTACCGGCTTTTCTTTAAGCCGGAGTTAAAAGTAAAAGATTTTTTTTCTCTAAGTAGAAATAGAACAGTTGTTACGTATACCAGGTGTAAAATATTGCCATGGCTTACAAGGTAGGTTCAAAATTGCCTATATGAGTGTTATTTTTTTATCTAGAAGATATTCGTAAATTAGTTCAAATAGTAAAATCCAAAAGAAAATAATATTTATTTAGCAATCACTACATAGTATAAAACAAAGTTTAGATCTCTGCCCTTATGTCCCTTTGTATGCTTAAATCTTTCAAAGTTACGGATTTTGATGCGGTTTTTTTATAGATAGATAAAGTGTTTAAAGAGGAAGGTTTATGTGTATATTTTATACCGGTGCGAAGCCGGGGCGGGCCGCCAGTTTAGTATATATCATAAAACTTGTTCTGTCTATTAAAAAATCTTTCTAAACAGACTAAATATTCTGAAATCTTCTTGTTTCGAATTATACTTTTTTATGATAACAATTGTAGCTAAAGGAATAAAAATAAAAGTAACTTATCATATACATTTCAAGCATTTGTAAGCGCATTAGTGCAACTATCACACACAAAAAAAATGCTCCAAACGTAACATTTCTCCCAAGCTCGCGTCAAAAGCATATTTTTTTGTATCCATTTAAATTTTTACTTTTTATAATCGACTTGGTTTTTTGTCAACATATTCTGCAATCCTCTTACATACGTGAATGTCTCAAAAGTCTTCAACTTTGTTTTCTTTATATACTACTAATATTACAAGTGCGAAAGTTTGTAAGTTTGTTTGTCACTCTTTCATGAAAAATCTGCTTAACCGATTTTTATGAAATTTGAGACACACATAGAGGGTAACTTGGATTAACACATAGTTAGTTTAATTAGTATAGTTTTTTTCCGCAAATTTTTCTGTGGGACAGTTAACCACGTGGGCAACTCCACGGGTAGCAGGTAATAATTCATATGTTATGGGTTCTGTTATAAACTTCTCCCGAATTCAACTCACTTTGCAGCAAACATCGTCCTATTTCATATTTTCGAAGTAGTTGCGGCATTTTAACTGTAATAAAATAATAAAACAGTCTAAATAATCGTAAAATGAATTTAAGTAATAGCCTGAGAACACACGGAGCGGCTTAGTCAGCAACCGCGGCGGTTGTGGGCACGATTATTACAGTACCCCATCTAGTACTTATACGGAAGGTTAAATATGATAATTAATAAGGTAGTTGATAATTGAGGCGGTCGTCGGGTGACTGGCTAATTTTGTGATTTATTTGGTTGAGGGTGTTACCTTAGCTATATTGATACAAACCCACGTAATAAGCGTTAACTTCATCACAGGGTATTCTGTCCAAAGCACAGTCTACTCGCATACGCCAATTATCATAGTCTTCTATCATTTCTCTTGCACTTTGTGTCTCTTCCGGATGTATTTCAAAAGTAGCGACAAAAGCGATCATTTCACATACTAAAATAAACTTCATGATTCTAAAAAGTAAGAACCATATTAACACTTAAGTTATGACATTGGAAGGCAAACAAACCTACGATGGTAATGATGCGTTGCCAAAAGTAAGTTTACCGGCTACCTTATCCTCCGGACTGGAACACGTCAACAGAATTTGCTGACGCTATAGCGGCATGAATAGGTAAGGCGGTAGTAATAGCGATGGACCGAGTCGACATTTTGGTAACTCGAGTAACTCGAGTTGACTCGCGTACCAACTCGGGCTTCAAGAGTTTTCCGGACTAGTCAATTTTTTATATAACATTGGAAGGCAAACAAGCAGACGGATTTCCTGATGGTAAGAAATTCCCGCCGCCTAGAGACACCTATGGTGGTAATGGTGCGTTGCCAGCCAGAGGCCGGGATTTTAGGCTTCGAGCAAAAGTAAGTTTACCGGCTACCTTACCCTCCGGACCGGAACACGTCATGACGTTATGGCGGCAGGAATAGTTTATTCCTTAAAAAAATTAAACACTGCAGTCCGCACTTATAAAAATATTGGCAATTAGAAGTCGCTTCTGTGGTCGAGCGGTCCGGGTGTTGGACTTGACTGTATGAGGTCCCGGGTTCGAATCCCGGGTCGGCCAACAAAAAGAAAATTTGATTTTTCCAATTGTCTAATAAAAAAAATGTTGGTCAGGATTGGAAATGTTCCCGGTTGGCGATAGGCTTGCCACCTATTACATTGTGGGACTTAGTGTCTTCGGCTGGTCGTGGGTGCCCTGGTTGTGCCTCTGCCTATCTCTTCGGGGATATGGGCGTGAAAATACTACTACTACAACTACGAAATTATTATTACTGTTATAAACATCACGAAACGAACTACATAAATAGCAAAATAATTATAATATTTTTACCTACTTAGTAAATAATAAAAAAAAATATAATGGCACTTTATTCCTTAAAAAAATTAAACACTGCAGTCCGCACTTATAAAAATATTGGCAATTAGAATAGAATGGCACTTAGAGACAGATACGTGTCGGTCGATTCGCGTCGGGCTGACTCGGTCTAGGTCGGAGTCATTCGGTCCTCCCAACTCGCAGGCTAGGCGGCTAGCCGCGAACCGCCAACTTACCACACCGCCCGCCGCGGGCTCAGATCAACTCGGTTTGCAGATATTTCAACTTGTGCTGACTCGCTTACGGTCTGACCCGAGTTACTCGAGTCGACCAACGCTAGGTGGTACCAATCCGACCGAGTCTCTGTGAAACTCTGCCACCTAGTCTTAAGCCATGGTGTAAACATTAATAAATAACTTTTTTGTCAATTTTCGATTAAAGCTGGATTTTTCTGCCTTGCCTAGGTCCAGCCTTGGCGATGAGTGCTTCTGATTATTGCAAAGACTCTAATTTTCATTACACATAAAGATTCGATTGAAAAATTCTGTTGTGCTGGACAAGTAATGTAAAACTGACTGGTCAGGAACCCATCTTTCAAGTATTTAATCTTATCAACTTGCTTCATGTACATGAATAATAATAATAATAAATCGTCTTAATTCACATAAACCTACAAGAGGCACTTGTGACGGGTCTATATAATAATAAATCTACCACCGGATCGGAACGCGGCCGCACACTGAGAAGATCCGGCAAGAAACTCAGCGGGCTTGTCTTTTTTTTTCTTACTTTAAAATATATTTACAATAATTTATGTAATGATACATTATATTTTAAAAGAGATTGGCATGAGGAGCAATTAACCCCGAGCAGTCTTATCTGTTAAATATTCAGCAATGTTATATTAACCCTTTTGATTTAATTTACATTTAACACATTTCTTAAATTTATTAATTGGAAGTTCTTTCATGTAAGTGGGAAGTTTATTGTAGAACTGTATACGAAACGAGACACATGAAAACACATACACACACATGAAAACAGTTTAATCGCCAAAATCGCTGCCTTCGGCTAACTCGGACGTGGTTTGCGATGGGTTTGCTTCCACAATAGTGTTCATTCATTTCTTTGGCCATAGACAACATTTAGGCTAAGAACTAACGGCGCGGTATTCACACGCGCATTTCTGTAGAATGTAGATTTATATGCAAAACACAAAAAGTAAGAGCACATTTCATGACGTGTTTTACAGCCGCAGCGCCCGCGGTTATTTGCAGTTCTCGTGGCCCCAGTCTCCCATCGGTAGAATCGTATAAGTTCGTAGGCGATGATTTCAACCGTGACAGCTTTGTGACCGCACAAAATATCGGTCTCGTGAGTTTGAAATAAAACCATAGTACCACGACCGCTGCGGGTGCGAGAGGAAACCGCTCCGCAAGTACTTACGGCCTGTTCACGACTTTCGGTCTAGAGCGGCGAGCTGGGAGCGGAAGCGTTGTACACGCCACGTAACCTCAGTAGCGGTTAGCGGCAGCGGTAAAGGTGGACGTATTCGGAACATGGTCAATAATAATATAATAATAATAAATAAATAAATATCCCTAGACAAGTTACACAAATTGAATCTAACCCCAAAGTAAGCAAATTATTTGCTTGTGTTATGGGTGTTAGTCAACGATACTAATACATAGAAATACTTAAATAGATAAAAGAATAAATTTAGTAAACACCTAGACCCGTAAATGCAGACATCTAAATGTTCATCACACAAATGCCTGCCCCCGTCCGGAATCGAACCTGAGCCTCGCAGTTCGTCGATGCAGTTAGGCGAGTACGCTAGCCACTCGACCAACGAGGCGGTCAAATAGTATGTCGTTACGTAAATTATCCTATCTTTGTTTTGAAAACAGCACATTTTGACATCTCTGTTTTTTTTATTTATACAGCTGTTAATTGAATTCTGGAAAACACTGTTTTATTTCTTCCTACACCCTTTTCATATTTATGTTAAGGATGTTTCGACATCTATGTTGATGGTCGATTCATAACTTCTGCGATAAAAGCCTCCGTGTACATATTCGCTACAAAAATCGTCTAAAATATTTTATTCTACTGAATACGCTCCCCACGCACCGCCGCCTGTGCCGCTCTGTCTCGTGGCGTCGCACTCAGTCACTTATACGGTTGTTCCCGCCGCTCCGCAAACCGCGCGCCGCTGTACCGATCCGCCCGGACAAAACCGCGCGCGGTTTCGCTGTGAGCGGTATTTCGTGGCGTGCTTCAAACATTTGTATGATTTTGATTTTACCGCACGCCGCTCCGCACTAAGCTACCGCTCACAGCGGCAAGGTCGTGAACGGTCTCTTAGCCTTACCGTTCGAATCGTTTATGCAGCACTGGTATCTTGTACTGGCACTCGTAAATATCGCGATATTTCAAGTTCTCCAGTTTGTAAACTGAGAGACGCAAATAACAAAAAAATATGAGGTTTTACGAAAAACAAATACATGTGAATATAACTGTATAAATTTTAAATAAGAAATCCTAACCCACGAGGAAAAATTTGTGATTGAAGTGGCCAGTATGGCAAAATGCTTATTCCACATTAATTAAGAACTTAACATTTGGATTACTTTGCTATGGCCAATGTGTTAGACCTAATGTGCAAGGCTACATTTACTCTCCAAATTGGAACACAACAATGCCAAACATTGACAGGCGGCGTACCACGGCCGTTAATCGAACTCTTTCAACACTCCTAGGGTTAAAATTTACTAATCATCACAAAAGTGGTCAGAAGAAAGTCGTGTGTTAGAAAATCTGTCACACAATTAAATACAAGATTGTGCAAAATTGTGCAATTACTAAATCTGGGATGTAAAGGTTAACAAAGCACTCTTTATTCAAAAATATGGCAAGCATAGGCCAGCAAATCTCTCGAATATCGTGAGTGATAAAGCCGAGCGCGTCACAAAGGGCAGGTATCCGTGGTCAGATGGCATTGTTAGACTGATCTGACCACGTCCACTCTTTTGTGTCCTTGGTCATACTGATGAAATTTTAGTTTCCGTGGTTAGATTCTGTTAGGTATCCATGATCAGATCGCGTTTCTGATCGATGCGAGCACAAATAAGATTTTATTAAGAGATACCCGTGGTCTAGACACCACAGATATTATAAATGTGTCACTGTCCTGAGCCCAGGACGTCAGGCCTATTTACACTGTTTGAAGGTAAACTTTTGTACTTTTCCACTACACACTTTATTTAACACTTGAAGTTA